>JAMKCH010022475.1:0-95040 GCA_023653785.1 Ophioderma brevispina | reverse complement strand
TATACTTTTTTACTCCAGGATGACCTTTGAACGATTTTTAGTCACCTTTTATCCCGTATGAAACATTACACATGTCTCCTTTTAATTTAGCCACTCCATTATCTCAAAATGACTCAAGGATGGCAAAGCGGAATCATTGAGATTTTGATTTTATCAGGTCAGTCAATATTGCTTAGAAACACTAAAAACATTTTGATACAGTCAAGTTAAAGTGAAAACACAATATTCAATAATTATAGTGAAAACATGTTTAGAAATTTGTAGTTCGTATGTACAAACAGCACATAATTATTTAATTCGAGTTTTCTCTTTCAAGGAAAAATATTTCACATTGGCTCTTACAAGAATGCTATTTTCAATGGATCAGCATTCGCGAGTCATAATGAGCTTTTAAACAAGGAGGTGACTAGAGAGGGTCGTCGAGTGCCAAATGTGTATTCAATACGGAATAAATCGCAATTCATCATAGTGCGCGTTCACACTCCATAGAGAAAACGTTTACACAATTTGGCACTCGCCAGTGGTGGAGAGGGGCTTTTTTCCGAACGAGAGCTCAACATGTGATCATTGTTCCATGTTCCAAAATTATTATAATCTCGTATTTACTAAGCTGAGAACGTTTCTCAGCTCAGGAAGGGAGTAATCCGGAGTCATTTTTAAAAATCCACCGAAGGGGGGGGGGGGGGGACAAACCCCTTCTAATTTCCGTAAGAGTGGTTTGCAACCCCTTCTAATGCTTTAAAAAACATACAGAAGTACTTATGGCGTCAAATAAAAGGTCTATATCTGGTCTATCTAATTGCATAAATGTTTGCCTGATATGATATAAAAATGACGTCGTGATGATATAAACAAAAAAGGACAATGTGATTTATTTAGGAAAGTTTGTTTTTATTCACAGGAGAAATGATATAGTTAATAACTTGCCATGCATGTACAGTGGCCGCCTTATGTGGGCACTCTCTTATTTGTTGATACAAAAAAAAAAGAATCTGCTCATGTTGGAGCTTTGTTTCAACCAACCTGTGGGCTCTTTCTTTGTTTGTACATACTCATTTTAGCAGTGTACAAGTGTGGAGCTTTGTTTCAAGCACCTGCCGCTACCCGTCTATTTGAGCACTTACACTTAAATTCCATTCATTATTCATTCATTTACAGTTGGTAACACAACATAAGGAAGCCATTTGGCAAAGTTAACTACGTTAAAAAGGATAAATAAAGAAAATTAATGGGGCGGCTAACCACAAATCCCTATGGAGGAACGAGGGTTAGAGATTAATAATTTTTAAAATATTTTCTAGAACAAAATAATGATTTGATGGCAGATAAAGCATTTGTATGCCATCATAATGTACTTTGGCGAATGGTTCATACGCGTAAGCTTGATGCAGTTTGACTTTAAAATTCCCAGAACGTGAAAGTGTGCCTAAAATTGATATTTCCATTGATTGCTATGAAGAAAAGTGATTCGCGGTGCTTTATTCTGTAAAGGCATTTTTAGCGTCTGTTAAAATACGGAAATATGTATGTTTTGTGGGGACATAAATATGTATGGGACCAGGTACAATGACCATTTAGGAGGAGTCACAAAGTGTTGAGATAAAACATTAATACATGTATGCAAGCCGTGTCAATTAACCGTTAGGGGTGTTGCGTAAGGTGAACCCACTTCTTTCTGAAACACTTATGAATCAGACACCTTAACACGGGAATAAACACAAAATCAACGGTTGTGTCTTCCGTTAATACTTAAGTCAATGAGGGGTGTTTCCGTAAGGTGACCCATTCTTTCTGACACACTAAGAATTCGGAAACCTTAACGAAATAAACCACATAAACCGTGTCAGAAGAAGTGAGTCACCTTATGGAAACACTCCAAACGGTGTTTTATTCTGCAGCAAAGGTAAATCACCACCATACTGACAAATCACTATATGTACTTTTTCGCACTTATAGTCAGTAGATTTAAATAAAGCTCGAGTTTGATGTCTGTTAACGACCAACCCTACCTAACAAACCTTTCACACCAGTACAGAGTGCTTTGGACAAATTGGAGATATGCCATAGCATGCAAGTAGATTTACGACTGAGTTTCGGGAACGGACCGCAGGTGAGTTATTTCATTGGCTTAACTTTGATCTAGAAATGTAAATATAGGGTATGGACCAAGCCCTTCTGCGCTGGCGCTTCGTAATCCCTATCACGGGAGGAGAGTAAAACCAAGCGTAAATTCATAATAAATTATTAAAATCATATATCTGTTGCCCCAAATAAAACTTGCACATTTTTTTGAAAATGAATAAAATGTCACTTCAATTTATTTCCCCCAATATCAGTGACCAATAGATACGCTAGACGCTAGAGCTAAAGATATTCAATAGACCGTACTCAATAGCTAGCCATGTTGGTGGACACGATAGACGCATTCCAGTAGTACAATACATTCACCTGTCAATGATCCCTGTGCAATCGCTAAACATGGATCAATTGACAGCTTAATGTATTGTAGTCCTGGAATGTATGTATAGTGCTCCACCAACATGTCTGGTGGCCTGACGTCATATTACCGGCCCGGTGTGCGGTGTAGAAAAACACTTCAGATTCCTTTTCATCTGGGAGTGCAGAACCATTGTTATATTGTCTCGCGGTTGAACAGACTCAGGTGTTACCACCTCTCCGATTTAGACGAAGTCTTTTTTAATGACGTAAGCGCAAAATACTTATCCTCATTCGCAAAAAAATAAATCTTGAGCTTCTATAGTGCGTGTTAAATTAACTTTGTCCATGTTTTTCATCATTTATTCGAAAAGGAAGAAAGACAAACAAACATCATGCCAGAATGTTGCTGGACAAGCTTTGACCTAACAACTTTGTGGTAATTAATGGTACTCTCAGTGATTTGCTAAATCAGAAAATTGAAAAAATCATCAAAAAAACAGGTTTATGCATGTTTATAACAAGTATACGTATCCTAACATACCCTGTAAATGATAAGACCAAAAGCAACCCAATTAGGACAAAATCGGCTATTTAAAATCCCCATTACTTTCCTTACGGACACTTACTCACAACACGTAATTGAATGGGGATTCAAATCTCTCAACATCTTCCTTTGCTGTTATTTTTCAGTTGGAAAAGATAACTTATGATAATTGTACAGACTTATCCATCACTTTTAAGCTATCCCTGCAAAATTCAAATATTTTCAGTCTTTCAGGTGGATCACTGATAGTGTCTTTTAAAATCCGTAACTTATTGCTTAACTTCATTTGTATTCAATTTACCGCGCTTTCAGAAGAAAACCTAGGGTCAACGACATATATCATAATGTAAACTGGTTAGTTGAGGACGGGTATTTTGTTACTCAACCCGAATCGTGGAGGTGGTAACATCTGGCTATAACAATGGTTCCGCATACGGGCCCATTGTAATATCTTTAGTTAATAGTTTGCTGAAGTCTATACACATCCATTGGTCACTGATATTATGAACGAGAAAAGTGACATTTTATTCATTTTTAAGAAAATGTGCAAGTTTTATTTGGGGCAACAGACGGTTATGTCATGTTAATAATTCATCAATAATTTTACACCGGGTTTTGTCTTCTCCCTTTGAATGGACTACGGAATTTGTTATGCAGCTTGTTATTTGGTCTACGCCCCATAGTCTAATAGAAAGTATTTTGGACAGAGTATCAGTTTGTGAGCTATGTCGGTGACTCAACTTTGCTAAACAAAATAATATGGTTTGATTGATAAGACTACAACGTTGCTCCATAAGCACTTGTAAATTCAGGCACGGGCAATTGACAAAATCGAGACACTGAAATTTGCCTTTGTACATTTCGAAAACATATCGTTTAAAAAATATAGCGGCGCCAATTATGATTTTGCCAAAAGATTCAGATGAAATGTGTGCACCTAAATACGTACTAGTTGAGTGCTGTTTTAAAAAAAATATTTTCAAAAGCAAAAGTCATCTCATGATCACCTGATTTGCCTTGTGTTGGTGTCGTTGTGTGTTTGTTATTCAAATGACCGTGTCCATTTGGATGGAGCGTTGCAAAGCGGAATGCATTCCCTTGGGGTTGTGACAATTAGCGACCCTGGGTTACTAGTGACCCACCCTGAATTCAGCAGACTTACGGAATAAACTGCAGAACTATGCAGTTTATTCCGTCACTAGTGGGACCCAGGGTCGCTAATTGTCACAATCCATTTCCTTGTGTCGACGCGATATGGTTGGCAGGTTAGTGTCATTTGATTGTTTGGGAATTGATTTTCGTAAGCGGGGTTGTGGTTCTCTATCTTGTGGGGATCTAATTACAAAGTTGTCTCTTTGGTTACGACAATTGCTGATGATGGCTGCTATTGTATACAAGTATGGATTGATGGCTGAATTGATGGGTAATACAAAGGTTACACACCATGCAAATACAGAAGGTGGCAGATTATTACCCTCAATTGGACTAAAACACCAAGGAGAATAATTGGAAACCAGCATGCAAAATCTGTGGCCACTATGGCCGCTACCTTACCAGTGAGTCGGACTTGTTCTTTCTAGCTCGGGTCAATCCAGTGCGTGTCCCCTTGATTTAATACCGCTCTTACTATTTCTATGTAACACCAAGTATATAAGGTACCCAAATACAGTTTAGAACCTAATAACTGGTGTGTTGAAAAATACCTACCAGGTTTAACTTTGCTGGATAGCGTGTGAGAGATTTCTTTCTTTGTCGATAACACATTCGAGATTATCTGGACATATTTCAAGCGTTTCGCTTTCTGTAATAGATTTTTGCTAAGTCCAGCGGGAGACCTACACTACATGTTAATTGTCATAGGAATTTGTATTTGGCCCCTGATAAAGCAGACTGCACAACACCAATGCTATTGCAAACACCCATGTCAGAATAATTAGTTATCACAATTGTCGCTATTGAATTTCTTATAGAGTTAAGGGGAATCTAATACAATAGAAGGCCTGTCATGCCTTACTGTAAAGTTATAAAGAATACAGAACCTTCACTTGATGCTATTGATCATGGCCCCTGCAATTTTCACAAAGTATGCCAGATATCCATGTTTGTTCAAAAAGAAAAACAGAATTCCTGTGGCGTATTCCTCCACCTGTCGCTCCTACTTCCGGCTTCCCCTTCTCACTCATTATCTCTTACCTTTCCCCGATCCTCCCTCTGCGCTCTTCGCCTATCTCCTGCCCAGTTGTTGTGTATTTTTTGTTCTTTTGGGGAGATATCTGCCTCGACAGTTAAAATAACCTATCACAAGTGAGATATGGTGATCTCTGTCATCTGATTAGAGGTTATTACCGTACGCTTAGCTGTTTTGAGGTCATTGTTTAAAATCTGAGTCATTTGTTTTTGGTCCGGGATTTTCCTGAGGCAGCGTCAGCCGCCGAAGGAAAATTCCGAGGACCAAAACAAATGATCAATTTTAAACAATGACCGAAAACATCGCTATCGTAAGGTAATTACCTCATTCATTACTCACCTTTTCCAAATATTTCATTCATTTCCCCCACTTTACAATCTACTAAAAAAATTGTTATTTTATTTACGAGTTGTTAGAGCTACCTCCCCTTTTATTATAGTAGAAACAAGTCGAAGGGATCCCCACACATCGCCAGTTGTTGACGTATTTTGGACCAATCACAAATAGCCTGAAAGGAAATTTCAATCCATGTTCAGGGGCCCCTAGTCAAGAAAGTTGAAAGATGCGGGAAATAATTATCAATCGAAGTGGAGAAACTCCACGCGCCATGTTATGGAAACCAGGAATGGAAAATACTTTGGAATTATGTTGTTTACCTTCATTTTTGCTATCTCTGGAATACTTACTGACAGATTGCTCTATAACTTGTGAATACGCCGGTAATGGTAATGAACAAGCAACAAATTACTGATCACTTCACTCACATAAGTTTCAGGTGAGGTGCATGCCATGTGGTGAATGACGCCTGGCTTGATACTGTACCAGTACACCTGGAGCGAATTCGACGAAAATTCACGAACAAATGTACTCGTTTACCACCAATCGTGAGACTCCATGAATGTGAACCTTGTTTGAATCCCTATTTTTTCCTGAAAATTGTAATGTGACACCGACTTGGATTTTCGTCAATGGGATTTGCCGTTCTTGGCCAGATTGGTGAGTATGTAGTACGTAAAGTACAGTGAGGGCTTGAGTATGACGGACCTTCATGACTTTGTGACAAGTAACTGGAATACTGGACAAAAACTGCAGTCTTGTCGAGTCAAATAATCTTGCTATAATGTCCAATTTATTTTAATATTTATACTGCGTCCAATCAGTAAACACCATGTAAGGAATAATAGGGATGCCATTAAACGCCAAAATTCCAAACAAAATAAAAAACCTTGAATCAAACCAAGGTGTGACTACTGGTACTGGCTAGTCAGTGCTATTAGTATTATAACAAAAGAACTATACCTGTACATTTGATATCCAATTGTTTTCATAATTTAAAAAAAGAAAAAACCTAAAAAATTAAAAAATTAAAAATTCTGAAATTTACATCTTTAATATTTACACTATTTAAGACTGCCTAATTGAACCTTTAATTGGTTATTTGACAAGTTTAAGAATGTTGAAAGTCAATTTTGATTTATTTGTCCCGTGTTTTATAACCTCAATTTGTAAATCCGAGTACTTATTAAATTAATCTGTGAAATGTAAACAAAAAATCCAATCTTATAGAATGCATGTGTCAGAGTGATTTTCAATTTTTTTTATCTAATCTTCCATAAACATTCATATGAGGATTTCTGATTGCTTTGACATGATTAACCATATTAGGCATGTACAGAATGTTTTGGTTTTTTTGAATTAGCTTGTAACTTTCATCCATATACATTAACACTACAGTTCATTCTCCACATTCCCTTTAGGCTTTGGTATAACCTAGTTTGAACAGAATTGGTAATTAATTGCCATATTTACAAAATTTGATTCTTTATTTCATTTAAGTTTTAAATTTACAACTTTCCTAAAAAAGGTTTACCTACCATACTTACTTGGCTTTCATTAAGCATAGCATTTAGGCCTAATTTCAGAATGTCATAGTAAACAGTACATAACAACAATGAAAAAGACTGATACTGAATGGCCAATTAATAACTTAAGCTCACTCTATCATTGTATCACTAACAAGTTAATACAGGTTGTTTCATACAAAACATTCAAATGCTAATTCCCTGGTCAAAATTCAGCCACATGAAAGCTACTTTCAGACTAATTCAATGTCCACCCCTATCCAAATAAAATTCACCGGGCTCCCTTCAAATTTACAACCTGTGAATAAATTGAAGGTATCATATTGCCCATGCGTTCTGTACTAGGCCTATTGCTTGTTGACGGTTGCTGTACTTGTACTGCAAGGCTTGTTGGCGGTGGTTGCTGACGTACAGGGCTCATACTTGTGGTACATGTAGATACTGAAGTGGCTTGAGGTTTAGGCTATTTGTGTTTGCAGACTGTGTTGCTTGCTTGCTGGCACCAAGATACCTAGAATAGAACTACTACTAGCATGACTATACTAGGTGATTCTGATTGCAATGGACGGAAGGCTTAGATGGCAAGTGATGTGGTAGGCCTATTGGTTTATCTCAAGTTGCTGCATCTTGGTACTATCAATCCTCTCTGGTGGAGTAGATTATTGTTTGTGTGGTTGGTGGTACCCCTACGAGACAAAAAACTCTGACATCTTCGCTATTTGTCCATCAGAGGCATCACTGCAATAACTTCGCAGGCTGCTGGTGTTGCGGTGCCCTGACAGGCTGCAGATAATACGATCCGAAAATCCTTCGTCATTTAGGGCAACAATAGATGTGGCTCGGATTGAGTGATTAGTGTACACCTGGCTGAGGCCTGCTGCCTTTGAGATATCCTTCATCCATAGTTGTCCATGGTGTTGTGACCTAGTGGGGTCTTGTTCATACCTAATGGCTTACTTTGAAGTGGGTTTTCTTGGGCGTTGATAGAAGAAATCACATGCCGGGTGTAACTTTGACATGTACAGCCTGAAGGCTTTCACAGGACATGGTTATCACATGTTGCGTAGAGCCTTTTGTCCTGTTGGTAGCTTTCATTCATTGTTCCAGGTGGTTTTTTCATGTGTTCATTGTATTGTCATCGTAACATACTCAAGGCCATTTTCTATCATTCTGATCTCAAATGCTCTTTCTTGAGCTGACGTAGCCCCCCCCCCTCTTAAAAAATTCTGCAAAATAAGATACTGGCCACACCTGAAAAAAAACCCATCTCTGTAGACTTGCTGGATCTTTGGAGGAAATCCCTGACCCACTAAATAGCTTTTGAAGGTCCTCACTGCTGATACGGTGATAGTGTGTTGCTGTATCTTTTTCCATCCTCTTTTTCATTTTTTTCAGCGTACCATCAAACCCATTGTTGGCTGCCTGAAATTGCTCATTTCTGATGATGTTGATTGTTTCTGTGAAGGGTGTGATTGAGATATGGCGGTTGAAGCGGCCGCTCTGGATGTGCAAAGCCGGGACTTTGAATATCTTGGCCATTTTCCTTGCGTACCTCACCATAAGAACTGTCGAGAAGTAAACTCAAGACGTCAGATGGCAAATGTTCAAAGTTCTCATCCTTGTTCTTGGACTCGCACATTCTTTTAAAAAAAAATACAATATCAAACAAATTAAACAAACATTTCTCATCCCCACCCTTACCAATTTTAATAATTTTGTTGTTTTTCCTAATGGCCTTGGTAACTGTTTTGTATTTTTTGTGCTTGGGTATCATTTAAATATACAATTTCACACAATTTTCAACCCAATAGTTTGGTTAAGTAAGGCCTCTGTTTTTTTTTAAATATTTTATTTTTTTCATTATCATATTTGCGTTATTATAACTAATGTGTTTTTTTGTGTTATTATTGTGTATACTACACTATTGATTGAATGTGTTATTATTTTTAATGTTACCGCCAATGAGCATCTACAATGGAAATAATAATACAGCAACAAAATAATAAAAAATGCAAAAACTACAATGCCTCACCGATTTTTAAACCATCTGGACAAGAAACATTTTATTATTTTATTTGGCCTTTGTACTACTTTAATATATTTCACCTTTCATTTAGTAATATTGTGTTATTATAATTTATAAATATGTTTGTTTATTGCTGTTTGCATTATTGTATTGTGTTGTTAGTTTGTATGATTCCCCAATAAGCATCTGCTATGGAAATAACCCAGATAAAAAACAAAATAAAAATTCAAAAACTACAATTAATTCTTCCTTGATTTTTTAATGATCTGGACGAGACACATTAATTATTTTGCTTTGCCTGAATCATAAATTTCTTGATACTCATTTAATATATTTCAGCTTCATTATAATATTTTGTTACTATAAATAATGTTATTGTTTATGTAATTATTTGCTGTCATTTTACACTATGTATTGATGTTATTTTGTTTGATGGCACTGATGTTACTGTAACGTTTAACCTTGGAATTAAAGAATTTAAACCCAATTTTTTGAGGATTATGGGGAAGTTATAAAATACGATTTTTCTCTGGTGTAAACATTTTCGTATATTTCAGACATCAGTACAATTAAACGTTTCATTATGAATAAGGCCCCTACCCCTCCCCTTTCCCTCCATTGCTGCATCGCTATTTCGGGCCGCCTTGTCATATTGAATTAGGACCCCCCCCCATTGTTTACAAAGTTACCGATGAGTGTCCAAAGGTTAAGGATTCCCTAATCTGGGATTCCCCAAGTGATTAAACAACATGCGCTGTATTGTACGTGCACGCACAAGTGACAAGACGCTGGTTTTAGTACTGGAGTGGGAGGTCTTATGCAATCGATTTTTGGTTACTCTTAATCGGAAGTGCATTTGTTTTTAACTTTAAGAAGACGAACTTGCCCACGCATTCGTGTCCAGTTGTTTTTTTTTCCTCATGTCTTTTCCATCTCAATGCGGCTTAGCTCTCCGTCAGTAACTGAAGCGAATCGCCGCTTGGACCCGGCTTGATGGGTACGGCTGTAGGGGCCGGAACTGCTGGTGGCACGGCTGGGGAGCTGCCGAAGCGCGGTGGGCGCAAGGGCCACGTTTCCCCTCTTTTTCACCAAGTTTTGCTCCATAAGTTCTAGAGTCCTTATTATGTCATCTTCGGTGACGTTATCCCACAGGATTGTAGAGTCGTTGTTAAACTCGAACTCTATGAGTTTTGTCCGCTGAATCATCATGGCGGTTCATCATTATTGTTTTGTTGTTACCCCAAAATATACGGGCATTACATGATATTACTGCTATCTTTCGTTACATAGAGACGATTGCACGCAATTTTTATCGTACTTCATGTAATCACTCTGCATAAAATCGAGACAGAGAGCGTATTTTTTTATAATCAAAAAATTACAATAACAATAATACGTTACTCAAGCATCCACATTTATAAGTTACAAAAATACGGAGTGTAAAGGAATGCTGTTTATATTTGTAGTGCTAGTTCGGGATTGTTTATATTTCCATCTTTGTCATAAATTTTTACTGTGCAATCACTCGCAATAATCCTGATATTGTGGCAAGAAATCTTACTGGAATGTTAAAAAAATAATTGTTTACATCACCTCACTGGCAAATAGGCACAATTTATAGGTGATGGGGGGAACATTTTCGAGTGCATGATTGTTTGTATGTGATTTTTTATTTTTGGTCGCAATTGTGGTCAGGTACTTCCGCATCGTTGCAAGTTTTCATTTTCGTGGAAGTCGCCTTTGAAATGACCGCCCTTAACGAAAGAATATCGTCTTTCAGGGCCCCGTACAGTGCAATTTGCCCTGTTGCTAGTACACGTCATACGCGGAGGTCTTGTGAGCGTATGACCTTCACACGCGGAAGGTCTTGTGATGATATCATGACCGGTTGTAATGCGTATATTTATGTAACAACAGATTGATTGTACGCGCTTAAAACGGAGTTATGAATGCACTACAGTTAATATAGTATACATCACATTCACAATTTCATGCTGACTCACATACAATTCTGTAGTCCTTTGAGAGATTTGCAAAAGATTTGGTGTTGATTTTGTTAACGATTTCCTTTCAGGTAACTAATATATGTATATGAGTTAAATTTTATATGTTTTGGCATTTTCTGTACAGATTACCAGCCATATTAAGAAACGTCAAGCTTAACTGTGTCGAGAAATATATCATTGTGTAGGTCTTTCAGTTGATTATTTCTCCAATGAAGTATTTCCAAATTAATCCATGGAATAAACAGTAGGGATTTGTTCAGTTCGTTCGATACAAACCCCCTTAAAACGTATTTGCAACAGCCATAACCTTGAAAACAACTTTTCAATAATTGATGTCAATTTATTTCCATAGAGAAAAAGTCCAGTCATATTCTCAGACCCCTTGGAATTTTCACAACTGATAATTTGCTCAGCATGGTATCATTCGCACAAGGATAGTAAGGCTTATTAAATCATAAGCATCTTCCATCTATTGTTACAATAAATTTCGAAAGAGGTAAAGTTTCAGCAGTCAGATTCCCGGACCTTGGAAGATTCCAACTGGTAATGTACTCAGCATGTTATCGCGCATATTAAGGTAGGTAAGGCTTATTAAATCATTAAAGGCACCTCTATCTAGTGTTGCCAATTGATTTCCATAGAGGTAAAGTTCATTCAGATTACCCAGACCTTGAAAAATCCCAACTGGTAATGTACTCAGCATGTTATCCCCCAGATCAAGGACAGTAAGGCTTAATAAATCATTAAAGGCACTTCTATCTATTAATTGCAACTGATTTGAAAGAGAGAGATATTATTAAGTTATATAAGCCATTAAATACCCAGCTTCTAATGACACTAATCGATATACATCAGGTTAGATTTCTTAAAAATAATTCAAATCCGAAAAAATTGTTACCTCAGTTGGACTATGTTATTGCCTGGAAGATCCAACCTAATGAGATCAATGGGATAGTGAATCATTCTTGTTCATTCGAGGACCGAAATTATCATAAAAAAACACTGAAAGCTCAATTTCTCTGTTGTTAGATGTGCATACAGTGTGTTGGAAAATGCCCAAGGTACACATGCCTGATAACGTTTGATGGTATCCCGAAGATGTGATCATGTACGGAGCGCAGGAAATTGTGTCGTATCTCCTTTCACATTGGAGCAATTTGAAATGTGTGGTTTAACCCTTACACAACCAGATTTGGGAATTTCTAGGTTTTCTGGCATCTTTTTGACTGATATTCTACACCTTGTGTGTTACTACTTATTACAGACTGGCATTACCCTGTAGATTAAGCTGAAGATGGCTGTGTACAAAAGCAATTGTACATTCAAATGCTTGGCCTTTAATCGCTACATATCTATTTTTGCAATCATCTAAAGTCCCTTGTCTTTCAATATAAATGAAAACACTTTGAGAAATAATTTATATTTGGTATTTGAATAAGGGTAAGTGTGTCTTGCTGAGCAGTTATTCGTAGTTGGCAAGTCTGTGCCGTACTGCCATTTAATTCACCACGCCATCGTGGCTTCTTCGCCTGAGAATGCAAGGTTGAGACTCATTACTGCTGTGTTCCATCCAGGTGTAAGTTGTGCAACGACTGTTCTGTTGTTTGCTTTGCCGTTGTGAAAGCTGACGGTCAATAAAATGACCGAAAGTCTCAGAAGTAACTAGTTAAGTCGCTAAAGGTCATAATTATTAACTAAATAACTGAATTGGGCTATGTAAACTCTCGCCTCGGAATTATGTAGGTTTCCAGGAAGTGTCTTCAAAACACAATCAATGAGACAAACCACAGAGAAGGTATGCGAACGATAATACCGCTCAGATAAATTCAGGGCGATATGCTGTCTTTGAAATGGTGTCAAAGGTAAATGTTCTGTTCATCTACCTGTGAAGAGAAAAATAAAGATTCATTTCACAATCCAGGGGCATTCATAAATACTTAGAATTACTAGGAATTCCGTGTATGTGTGGTCTTCTTAAAATTTGTGTTGAACATGGGCAGCATAATATTTCCGAGTCACTGATTTGAACTTTTATTAAGTAGCCACTAGTAGGGTTATAAACGAGAATCCCATTCTAGAAGTTTGGGGAAGAAGGGTTGAAGATGTGTTTCTATATTTTTTAGGGTGCTGAATCAGAATTTTTTGGTCCAACCTTGGGAAATGTGGGGAACTTTGTAAAATAAGGGGGTAAAATTTGTACAGGGGTAAATTTGAAATCAAGTCAAATTGTGTTTAAACACCAATGTATTTGTCTCATTATAAGGATTAAAAAAAGTATAGTTTGTCTGGGTTTTGACCTTTAGTTAAACAGGTACATCCCTATAAGGTTCAAGTCATCCGGGGTCACTTCCCCAGTGCTCCGATTTCGCTGAAACCGGTGTCAAATTGTTCGTCTTGCCTTATTTTACAATGTTTGGCATTTGTTTTCGTAATTAGTGGGTCTACATGGTCTATAGGGGTCACCAAACTTGACCTCTAATTGTATACAGAGTGTCCACTCAAGAATTGAATGAATTTCTGCTTCAGTATGACCAGGACACCGGTTTCAAAAAAAAATTGAGCACTGTTTTTTTTTTTTGCCCCGAATGACCTTGAACCTTATCAGGGCTGTAGCCGGGTACTAAAGGTTGCAACCTATACACTATACCTTTTTTAATCCTTATAATGAGTCAAATACATTGGTGTAACATTTAAAACACAATTTGACTTGATTTCAAATTTACCCCTGTACAAATGTTACCCCCTTATTTTACAAGTTACCCACATTTCCCAGAGGTTTGGACCCAAAAATTCTGATTCAGCACCCTTAAAACGATAGAAAAACATCTCCAAACCTACTTCCCCAAACTTCTAGAATGGGATTCTCGTTTATAACCCTACTACACATTATGTAATGGCGTTAGCATAAACTCTACCTTCCAATTCTGTCTCAAATTCAAAGCAAATTTGGGATATTTTTAGAATCACTAAGTGGATGTGAAATTGGAAAAATTGGTAAATAATAAGCAGTTAACAATTAAATGAAAGTGGAGCAGGATTTAAGTTGAATTGTTCGACCCATCTCAGGTAAACAAAATTGGCATTTGACCCCAGAAGACCATTGATATGCGATGTCTCAAGTGGTCTAGTGAAAGATTATTATCACCAAGGTCGGTTTGGTAATCAAGTCTTCAATGTGAATAAACCATACCATGGAACTCTCCATGTACGCTTGCGTGAGTGCCGACCATTTTTGAATATTTGGAAAAAGAACTAATTCCCAAAGATAAAGAATATAATTTACTATGCGAAAGTATTGTTATTTATAGTGACCTCGCTAAGCTAAAATAACACTCATGGGAATAGGTTCATCTAGAACATGTAAGTTCGATAGTCGTCCCTTGGGCCAGACATCAAAAATGGGTACTACGTAAAGCGGGGTACAAATTCTAGTAATACTTTTTGAGCTACATGAGGGCACGTGTGGTCCAGTAGAAAGAACAGGACTCGTGATCATTAGACCGTTCAAATGTGAGTTCGGCCTCGCCGTGCCAACGTATTTTTACGTCCTGGGCAATACTTCGTCTCATCGACACATTCGGGAGCTGTTTTAGTGATTTAACCAAGCTAGTGCTGATAAGTTGTGCGCTTATCCAGCAGCAGCCTTGATGAAGCGAAATGATTGTAACGATTTCCTGATGGCAGCGCAATAATAATTGTCGGCGGTGGGGGCGAAACCAGTGGGAGCGAGGGTCCTTCTAGATGGGCGTCGCGCTGCGCGCTGGCTAGGTTACGGGGATGAACCCGGGGGGAGTGAGGATCCTTCCAGATGGATATCTACAAGTGTAGTCCACCTGACATCTGCAATATCGAAATAACCTAATAAGGCAATATGAATATTATAGTCAGTGATTGAGACTTCTGTTTGTTCAGATACTTACGAAAAAAACTCTACAACACACAGATGAATAAAATTACATTTTTTTCAATCGTTGATTTCTTTCTTCTTTTTGTCACTTGTGTGAAAACAAAACTACCTCTGCTAAATGTATAGACTCACTTTCCATTCTCATATTGAATTTACCCAAAAAGTATCATTTTCACAAATGGCGAAAATGCCATTTTTGCGCTAAAACGTAGGAAATATCGGATTCATGCATTTTCATCTCTAAATGATTGCAATTGGCTAGTTTTACATAAACGTAGAGTTTGAGAGCCATACTGTACATAATATTTTTCCAAATGCACCATAAAAACTTCCTTGGTGGCACCACACCCCCCTTACCCTCGACTTTGACGGCATAACCTCCCTAACCCCGGTGAGGCTACCTTCAACATTTTTTTTCGCTAAAATGAAACCGGAAGGATTGAAGAACTATTACCACCTATAATCTTTTTAGTCGAAAAGTTGTTTGAATTTTAGCGCACCGAGGCGAAGTTCACTTGTACCACCCACCCCCCCCCTGGTAAAGACTAGGGTTAAGGTGTCTGCTAAGAACCACAAACTTGTTATTTTTCACACTCTACTGCATAATTAACATTTATTCTCATTATTTTGAAACATTGTGTTTTCAGTTATGAATCAGTGCTTTATTAGATTTATTTTTAGGAGGGGCTACCCTGGTCTAGAGAAAGATGATATAAACAAGAATAAAAACAATTGGTACACTATCATCCTGTGGTCTATTGTCCACACGGCTTTATACCATTTCCTACTAAGTCTAATAAAACCCACAACAACCTTGTGGTCAGATGCAGTGGTTTGCTCTCAGAGCGACAGATGAATCAAATTGTCTTTGTGGTTTTAATCTTTTCTTACAAAACTCCTATAAACTTTTGCAAATGCAGAAAAGAGTCTAAGAAGTACACAGGCACTCTGCCTGATTTGAACTTATTGAACTCGCTAACTTGAACCATGGAACATAGGCCCGGTGAAATTGGAGACCTTAAATTAGGTGTTTAATAGAGTGAAGTCTTGCCATTTTTTAGTTATTAGGTGGCAGATGCTCAACGCCTTTATATAGATGACATTAATATCAGACGTGAACCATGAATGAAGTTGGTAGAGCGCTTGAACAAGCTCGGTAAGGTTGCTAACTGCTCAAGCTTAAGAGAAGTGGCAGCTAGAGTTGTATCAAAAGGAGGATTTCGTGATCTATAGCATTGTCCTCTGATTTACACTACACTTGTATGTCATCTGAACCGGTGCCTAAGTATTGTATAATGTGCCTAATCTTAAGTGCAGATTGGTTGCTTCTGCAAGAAGAAAGGAGAAAGGAAGAAATGTAGGGGCAGGAGAAAAAAGGGGACGCTGAACCAGAAGGGGGGTGTGGAAAGAAGCAGAAAAAGACCCCGGGAAAGCGGGGAAAAAGGGTTTACGTTTTGGCATTGGAACACTGATAGTGGCTGTAAGGACACAAATTCCACAAAAAGAAAAAAAAGGTCCACCTTTCCTTATTTGTTAGATTTAAAAAGGTTAAAACCATTTCAGAAAACTTTTGACAAGACCGTAAACTTCTTGGGTTGAGATGTTCAAAAATAAAAAAAAAAAAGCAAATTACCATTTTGGTGACTCTGAAGTCCCCTCTTTGCACGTATTTTAAAGTAAACCAAAGCGTTGTTATGGATTAGTCTAAAAGGCATAACACAATAAAGCACGGTTCAACTAGACTGCATATTCCTTTGCATATATCTGAGCCTAATCTTGTCTACTAAGATAACAGTACTCCGAAATCTGCATGTTTTTAGCTGCGCCCCTGGTGCCATTTTCAATTAAAGCAGATACAAATACAACACAACCTCTAAATAGTAATAGTTACTCTAACTACTAAATTACCAATTTCCAATGATGTATATACCTAAGAATGGAACTGTACCTACCTGATTTGACCTAGTCTACTGACGCCCATAAGGTAATTTTTTACTGGGATATCCGATCTTTTTTTTGTTCCGCGAGCTGTTGACATAGGCGTATTGAGAGTTCCAACACGCGTGCAATCCTGCAGGCTGTAATGTATTATAAGGAATATTTCCTGCACAAGTGCCCTTGGTAGTGAAATGCTTTTGGCTTATTGAAACCGCCACGAATTGCTCGGCATCAATGTTTAAACGTTACAACAAATTAGTGGTTTTTGTCACGACAGTGGTATTTGACAGCGAGAGCCTGTGCCTAACTACTGCGCAATGGTCATCTGAAAATGGATATGTTAGGAAATCAATTTACGATAAATTAATAGGGTAAGCAATAGTTCCATTCATGTCCTTGTTTTATCAATATACGCGTTCAAGATAATGGGTGCGGATATAAACGTTTTAACTTGTAACAGAAATGATAATTTGATTAACTACTAGGCAGCGCTTCCTATTGAATACTTTTTCCTCAGATCAGAGTGAATTGCCTTCAATTGAATAAATATAAGCTTTCAAGTCAATATTGAGGCAAGGTTTCTTTACATATCATGCTAAATGAATGTCAGATGCAATCGAAAGAATTTTGAAAGAAATGTGATCCTAAGTAGAGAGATTGGGAATGTATACACGTTTTCTCTCTTCAAAATATTTAATGGCCCAACATTTAAAATAGTGGAGAAATCAAAAGATAGATAGCAAATGTCCTCAATTTTAATAATTATACATTTTGTATATCTCGGATGTAATTAATAGTTGCGGATTTTAAATTGTTTATCATTGGTAACGGAATTATACTAAACGTAAACACCACATCTTCAAACAATACCCAAGTGCCAAACATTGCAAGTACTTCAATAATTAAATAATCTTAATTACACATTTTGGTATTTTTGACGTAGGTTCCTAACAAAGGGCTTTGATGTATTACATAGTGACGATGTTGAGCCCTCTGTCATAGAAGGGTTCGTGATTTCACACAGGCGGGCTCTTAAAATACGTTTTTTTGTAAAAAATTAATTCTTTATTTAATAAATGGCACAAGTCATTAATGTATAATATTACTGTTAATAGAAATGAATATTTATTTACAGATCAAAAAAAAAAAAAAGCGCTGAATCCTCGGCAATCCATTCAACATCCTTCAATTATGTAATAAACCATATTGTAATTGAGCAATTCGTGATGACTCCGTTGGTTTGATCGGATGTGCGAACGCGCGATGTAGTATTCCTAATGCCGAAGAACGCTTTAAAACTCAACATCCTCACTAAGTCATGAACATAAGTTTGTTGTGACGAATAAATGGTTAACTTTCCCATGCAATTACCTCACGGTTTTATTAGGTCAGAAGGATAGAATATTAGCTGAAATAAATTTTCCCGTTGTTAATTTCGTCTTATTACAAGAGGATTTGAATTGTTGAATCGTTATGCGGGAATGTGTACGGACCCTCTAGAGTTTCGCCATTTTTCAAATGGGGTTTCCGCATAAACAAAATTCCGTATTTGGTTTAAAGAGACACTGGCACATTTGAACAATAGTGCGCCTTCAAGATTTTTCAAATCGATATTTTTGCAATGGGTTGTATGGACTTTTAAATATCAAAAGCCTCACCCCGAAATGATTAAGTCAAATCAAGCTTCCTTATGGGAAACATAACGATTTGTCATAATTTAACGTCGCCGGCCACGTTAAATTCAGTCACGACAAGAGAGGCGTTTAACACAAGACACAACTCACGGCCGTATGCCTGTTTTCCCGCACGCTATGCACACTGTTGATCGGTCCTATAAACCTTTGTGGTTTTATAATCAGTGAGTCCGAGTCAAAAATATTCATTGATAGACACATTTGTTGATTAAAGTTATCGGCAAACTTAAAAGGTGCCTACAATTACCTGGATGCTTATGTGTTTATCCTCATCATGTCCCTATCTGTTTTGGGGTATGTATTTTATGTGTAAAAGATATCTCCTCTTGTTCTTCCAATGGCCTAGACTTCTATTTGAGAGCAAATTGAATAATTTCATTTTTGGTAAATGTGTCCTCAGTGCCGCTTTAACATCAAGTCACTTGTTAAACACTCTAACGATGTTTGGATATTAAAATAGGGCGAAATAAAGTTTTCATAATTATGCATGAATATACGTAATTGTGATATGCAGTTTATATATTAATTCGGTGTTTATACTACATCCTATACATATACATAGAGAATTTATATAGCAAGCGCTTTTCCACAATCAAAGCTGCTTTAACAACAACAAAATTACAGTAATTCAACAGGAGTCTTAATTTGCTTTTTAAAAACCTGAAGTGATGGGGCCTCTTATAGAGGTGTTGGAATTGAATTCCAGAGCGTGGACCATAGCACAGAGAACTTATGATCGCCAACAGTTTTTGGTTTTAGGAATACTTAGTCTGGTTGTATCATTGTAGAGGAGCGAAGATACGTTGGTTACAATCCGGGGTGTTGTACAGTGATATGAGTTTGGACAAATAGCAGGTGCATATTATTTATGGCACTTGCAATATAAAACTAGAACTTTGAAATTTCACATCGCTGCTTGACTGGAACCAGTGAAGACGGGCGAGATAGGTGGATATATGATCGCGCCTTAGCGTATTCCAATAACAGCCGGGCTGCTTTGGTTTTGAATGCGCGAATTTTTTGGATTTGAGCTTCATGATTCCAGCCAGCAGCGAGTTTCCGTAATCAGGCGGGAGCTCACGAGAGCTCTGACAACATGATGGCAGTTGTTCCTCATTAGTACCGTCCTGGATCGTAATTGTTTCTAAGTTGATAGTTTAGAGTGCGGCATAGCCCATTTACATGATCTGACATGGACATTGTGCTATCAAACATTATACAAGATTCGAACCATTTGTACAAGTTAAGCAGTAGCGAACCAACTCTTAAACTGAGTGTCTTAATAGATCTGAGGTTGTGGGAATGAGCCCACAACAAGGAACTCTGTTTTCTCCATTTTTAGCTCACTTGGCATGAGTCTCCACTTGAATATCAAATCAATTTTGGAGACTATTTATGGCACTGTTGTCATGAACACGTCTGGGGTTAAAGGCAGGCCTAATACAACTGCGTATTTCAGCGACTAGGATATGAAAGATTGTGCTTTACGGATGATCTTGCCCAGTGGTAAAGTATAAATGGAGAAAGACACGGGTCCCATAATGGCACCCTGAGCCATCCCATAGTCAAGGGAAACAGCATAGAAAAGACTGTTATCAATATTGACAGAGCTATGTCTGCTTGACATATATGATTGAACCACTTGAGGGTTGTCCTGCA
Organism: Ophioderma brevispina; assembly: GCA_023653785.1. Classification (NCBI taxonomy): domain Eukaryota; kingdom Metazoa; phylum Echinodermata; class Ophiuroidea; order Amphilepidida; family Ophiodermatidae; genus Ophioderma; species Ophioderma brevispina. Next base: position 74,777 of record JAMKCH010022475.1, on the reverse strand, counting down.
ACCCCAATGGTACGAAAGTCTATAATGATAGTGGCGGATCAATGGTGTCGAAGGCTGCAGAGGTCTAACAAGACCAGCAGCATGACCCCTACCCTCATCAACTCCTGCATGAAAAATCATTTTTAAGCTTGAGCAAAGCAAGTTTCCGTGCTGTGGGCCCTGGTCGGTATGCGCTGGAAGGGTCATTTTTTTGAGTTTTTGGTTTTGTTGAAAATACTCTTTGTACCTAGATTGCAACGAGGCACTCAAGTACTTTGATATGGATTTGTGGGTATGTTAGATAGTGGTCTATAGTTTTTCAAAATTTGGTCGAGTGACTGCTTTTTAAGAATTGGAGTGACAATAGCTTCCTTCAGAGAGGTTGGAAAGGTACCAGTGGACATGGAAACTTAACAATTTTGGTAATGATAGGGTGCAACGAGAGGCAGGTTTTGTATCAAGAGCCATGTCGGTAATGGGTCAATAGAACCCGGTTTTGTTTTAGGAATTTGCATATGACCTTACTCACTTCCTCGATTGACGTAGGTTCAAAAACGCTCAACCCGTACCCTTGTTGCTCTTTTTGTCATTTACTCAAATCAGTGTTTTGACTGGACGTGGCAAAAGCATCCAGGTCTCTACGGATCTTGTCCGTTTTACTCTTGAAAAAAGTTAGAAAACTTTTCGCACATCCTCTCTGAGGAGTCGTAGACAGCAGTTGTTTTTTAGATTTATTAATCAGGTTTGATTGTTGAACAGATCTTGCTATCCCCTTCCAGCTTATTTTGTTTTAAAGAACTCAGTTTTTGCACTTGTGTCCTATCATTACCCTTGTGCAATGAGTTAGATAGCAGGAACTATCTTGTTCTGACCGAGACTTCCTCCACTTCCTCTATTTTCCTACGGACACGCCTACACATGCAATCTCTACCTTGTACCATGGCAGCCGAGTGCGGGTAATAAAGATCTTGTTTTGAAGGAAGCATGGTTGTCCACAAATCAATACAAATTTTAGAATAGTGGTTCGAATAATTCATCAGCAGCATGCCAGGCATCAGGAATTTCAGAAGCTGAAATTTGAGGGTCTTGATTAAAGGAACATAAGATCAAAAGAACCCTGAAGTCCCGTTTAGTTCTGAAGACCTTTTGGTGGGGTTTTTTTGTAAGCCGGGTGCAGCCAACAAAATCTGGAATCAAGAGATCGAGGGGTGTTACCATGTATATGGGTTGGAACAGTAATGTCCTTTTTCAAGCCATTACATCATTATATGCAGAAATGACGAACATCGATTTGTCAGGTTTATTTACGTGACATTGAAGTCCCCTACTATAATTAATTGAATTAGGCATGAAGAAATTTCATCCATTAAATTGTCAAATTCCTGTACGAATTCTGATATGCGGTATTGTTTACATTGAAGGTCGAGGTCTGTAACACTATACATCTTAAACCTGAATTTGCATCAGTGATACACAAAAAATGATGTTCAATTTTCTTAGTAATGGAGTTTATGTAGTTGAGGTTAAGTTGAGTGTAGATTTAAACAGGGCACCAGTTCCACCTCCCCCTTGAAGTATATCTTCTAGGGAGTAAAAAGTTTATCGCCGGGTGGTGTTAAATTCACCGATTTTTGTAGTGTCATTTCATCCAGCCAGGTTTCTGGAAAACAATGTCTCAATGGTCGTGCTCAAATAACATAGTCGATACAACCCTGTTTTGTCCCAACCTAAACGAACATTCCAAGATCGAATGTCGAGGTAATGGGCCATGTGGTGCCTAATTCCCCAATGCTTATGGGCCTGTGACAGCTTTGTTTTTTCCATGCCTAGCATAATATTGGTTATAACCTGGATGGAGCTTTGGGTAGAGGGAGAGATCGGGCACAGTATGGGCAGCAGCAGGTGGATCAAGTGTTCAATGGGTCTTGAACGTACGCTCCGCGTTCCCTCGTGAGTGACAGAACATCATTTATTCTAGTTCGGTAATCGGACCCACATCAGGGACACCGCGTCCTTTTTGTTATAACTGTTTAACCAATGTCTAGAAGTCTTTCCCGCCTGTAAGTGACAGATGAAGGGGTCTGTGTTGGTGAAATTCATCTCGGGGCCAGATTTGATCTGATGTCTCGGTCTCCAGCAATTAATAAAAGTTCTTGGAACGATGAGGATGAGTTACTGTAATAGAGGTTATCCTTGTTTTTAAGAAGGTATTTATTGTTACGTGTCATCAAAATTGCATGAATTTTTGTTTGTGTTTTCCATTTTGTATGACCGTCCCGTGTGGTACTAGTGAGGCGTGGGGGCCTAGCATTGCCACAGTATCACACAGTATAGAAGCACATGATACACTGGAAGAACCACAGTAGCTTGGGTTTTAAAATCAATATCTATAGAAATGGTCCCTTCAGCAAAATTGAATTTTTTTGGCATGAAAGGCAGAGCATTAGCTACTTTAGTCCTACCTTTTGTATGGCCAGGAACCAGATTGCAGAATCTATACCAATTGGTAGTGTTCCACAGATCAGAATAAGGCCCCAATTGTTGCAAATTTGGATTCCACTTCTGTGCTAAAAAACCAGGATGAATGAATACTGCACTACGGCTATCTCACACATATAGATGACAAAGATGTGTGGTTTGTTTGGAAAAAAAATGGCAAGTGACAGTAAGAGCTCTATGAGGCAGCCTGACACAGGCGCCTCTTATATTTGTTATTGATACCAAAGATTAATGAGAGAAATTATGATCCGTCATTCTCTGTATTTGTCAGATTGCCCAAATCAAACAGAATAATCATCACAGTTTACAATTTTTCTCGACCTTGTTGGCGAGGGAATTGGCAGATTGAAGTGCAAAAACGTTTCTCGGCAAAGACCACCTGTTTTGTTAGAAACTTTGTTGTTCAAATCGAAAACTCGAATCGCGAAACCTGTTTTAATCGACGAAAAAACAGGTTTACCACCTCTTTAATTGTGGGGCAAATACGGCCATACAGGACTTAATTTTTGTAATTCAATTATGATGGATGTGTACAAACTGTCGGAAGACACTCAGTTTCGGATACCTTTTTTGCTTTGTGGTTTGAATAATTTAGAATACACGAACTTGTTTTTGGTGTGTTTAAAGGGCCTGAATATACACAAGCGATGTTTTCCCTAAAATTGAACCATTCTGAGTTTTCACTGAAGTAAAGCCCTATCACAATATTCCCATGGAAAGGATAAGTTAGAGGATGATGTCTTTGGTACCTTTGGTACAAAAAATGTGAAACTCCCTCATTTTTTTTGCACTGAAGTAAAGCTTTCTATCAAAATACCCCCATGTGAAAAGATTAAGCTGAGGATTATTTCTTTTGGTACTTTTGTTACAGAACTTGTGAAAAGTGGCTATTTCTATTGGAGCAAAATCGGAGAAATCCCGGTCATGTTTTTATATTGATCCAAAATAACCCACCTTTTTGTTTTCACATTTTAATATATTGTGTAGGCAAATAAAGGCAAGAACTCTACTGAGTTTCTATCTATTTAAACCACACATATCAAGAAATTACACTGATGCTATAAATTGGGCGGTTAATTATTCCAGGAGCCGGAAGAGTTTTTCTGCGGATTCGTAATTATAAGAAGAGCCCTTATTTATTCTTCTTATGATTTTTGTTTCGTATTGTATAGTTTGATTAGAGCATGGAATTTTAATACAATACAGAAAAGTTTTTGACCCATTTTTTAGTTACGTGTGGACCCTCTAGTATCAATGCTAGGTAGGTATTATTCTTAAATTGTGGTATCACCTTGTTCAATACGGGCCAATGCAATGGTTAACACAGGGGTTTCACTTTTAAATTTCTCCAATCGAGTTGAAAATGTATGCCATATGGTCCCATATAGTCATAAGATTCCAAAAATATATATTTTGTACCACTACGCGCATGGGTTGGAGGTATAGGGTAGAGTTGAATTCAAAGGTCATTTTTCATTTTGTACTAGGGAGCCTATGTTATTTCCAGTGGCGTAAATTTTCTTTTTGACATAGGTGGGGATGGGGTTGATGAAATTGATGAATGAAATAGTGGTTGCTGACAAGATCCGTTACTAGTCCTTTAGAACCTTATAGCTAATGTAAGGATTCATAACCGCTTGTTTAGCGCGCAGTACTGAGTAAAAGTGGACTGTCAACTGCAGGCCATAACCGACAGTTCTGATCGATCAATTCAAAGCTTGTTGAATGCCTTCGTAATCTCCTTGTCAAAAGACATACCATGGTCCCACAAGGGGGGCCCATTTATTGATTGAGAATTTCTTCCAGAGCCATCATCGGAAGACTCGCCACCAACCATGACTTCCTATTGCGTTAACAGTCACGTGAGGTTTCTATATCCACATTCGATGCATCACGAAATCTCGTCTCAGACTTGGTCACGGACACGGAAATCTAGCGCTGAGCGTGAAGTCTGTGATGAGTTTTGATCCTCTACAAACTATGTTGAACCTAAGAAGGAAAAAATGCGACAAAAGCGAGCCGAAATTTCGCGGTTTTTTTGTGACAATTTCTTCAATTGTGTGAGATGTATGCCAATTTCCGCCGTTGTTATTCTTGCGTCAGTTACTTTTCAATTGGTATACGTTTATATATATAAATCCCATATAGATAGGAAACTGACAAATAGCGCAATCCATTACTATATATCTACTGCTCATTTTTTTTGAAATAATGACCGGCAGAGCGCATCCATTCCATATCTATATAAGCTACTGCTCATTTTTTTTTTTAAATACAGGACCGCAGAGGCAAATTTCCCAATTTGCTGTTTAATGGCATTTAATTATTGAGAAACATACCAGTGTATCATTGCCATTAAAGCAAATCACTCACTCTTTTTTTAAATCTAATAGTGAATTTTCAGACATTTCAAAAGTATTTTGTTTCTTAGATACCACCCTGACAAGAAAGTAGTGGCACACCAGATTTGTTGTGCCCACAGCCGCCTATTGTTTTTGTGGTGACCATTAGTTGCTGATCAAGAATACCACGCTATACGTATACTTCTCTTCTCTTTTATGTTAAAATGTTCTAGTTGCGTCCGTACCTGAACTAAAAAAAAGCTTGGAAAGTCTTTTTGAGCACCTATTCTACATATATTTGAGACCCGTGTGTATCATTTTTAAGCATCAGTGATTAGCTAATCCTCCCTGTTTAAAATGACACACCATTTTTTGTATCAAACGCTTTCTTTAATGGCTGAGGACTTCCCCCCTTCGTGGCTGAATGGGGAAGTCTTAATGGGTATGATTAATTGATTGAGATATGTAGTTTTATTCACTCCAACACCAAATAAACCAAAAGCACATTTGGAACAGTTAACCTTTTAGTCTAGAACTTAGGCTTGATTACAGGTGCGGTCTCAGACAGAAAGTGCCAATTAATCTTTCTTTCTGGTCACTGCTTCAATTGGTCGTATCTGTTGTTCAAACTCATGCATCATCATGGTAGATATCTTGATAAGGCCCGTTCTTCTTGGGCGAGCTTAAGCTTGTGTGTCCCCAAGCAGAATTTGCATCAAACGTTAATGGATTGAATGAAAAGCACGATATCCAAACACTACACTCTAGAGCTAGGTTATCTATTGTTGTAGGCGTGCATATTTTTCAGAATCCTTGGCAGTGCAAGGTCTTGATTCCCATGCACGCGAGAACAAAAGATTTAGATAACTGGCACTCGATAACAAAAGATTTTAGATAACCTGCACGCCAAACAAAAGATTTTAGATAACCTGCCGCGAGAACAAAGATTCTCTCGTCTACTGCTGTTTCCTTGCAAAACTAGAAAAAGAATGATATATTGCATGCATATGCATACAGAGGTATGCGTACCATGCATTGATTTTTCCATCCCGGTGAAAGCACTTGCAGTTCAAACGTTGCTAAGGACTTCAAAATACCAAAGCCAGAATGTTCATTACCATACACTTCCCCAGGTCATTCGGCTTTACACGGAAACGAATACTACTGTTGGTTGTTGTTGTTGGTTTGAATGGCGCTTTCAGCTGCTAGTGATATGTGCGCCAGACACAATGCGATGTACAATTCGATTACGTTATTCTATTCCATAATAGGTAGACAATGTGGACATGTGGTACTGCGTGCCGCGTCGCAACTTGCAACTCAAACAACAGAAACGTATCTTTACAGGAGCCCCATTGGTCACTGGTGATTTATAAAGGAAATTGATGTACATTTAATTTCATTTTTAGAAAATTTGCAAGTTTTATCATTGGGGCAACAACCGTTATGTTCATTGTTAATAATTCTTATCAATAATTTTACAAACACCGGGTTTTGTCTTAATATCCCTTTGAAGAGACTACGGAATCATTATGTAGCTTGTTATTTGGTCTAAACGCGCCCGAAGTCGACCAGGCTTGTCCGGCCTCGTGTCCACAGCTCGAGTCGCTGGGAACTAGAACCCCGTCTTCCGCCTCAGCATCCAAGCCGAGTAACTGCTGGTGATCAAAGCTGTAAACCCATGCTGGGACAACACACTGGCCTGGGCTAACCCGTCTGGTACCACGTGTAGGTGGGTTTGTGGGCTGCCCGCGAACACCTCCTGTACCGGTTCTACGGGGCTTACCAGACCAGAAATATGGTTGGTTGGTTGGATTATGTTTGAATGGCGCCTTCAACTTATCAGGTATTTTGCGCAAAGAAATGTCGTTAACATAATGGCGTCAATGCGGTGAAAAATTTCGATTACGCATATTCATTTATAATGTGGACAGGTGTACTACTGCGTGCCCGTCTGAACTTGCACCCAGTGTGTTGAAAATAAGACGGGCCCTCGGGCCCATAGCCGCCCCTGAAAATCAATGCGGGCCCGCTGAAAAACTGCACAGGGCCCGTTGGGCCCGTGAAAAAATTATGGTTAATTTGTCAAAAATGATCATTATTTAATTGTACCTATCCGATGATCAAACTTACTTTGTCAACCAATAAAATGTTTTAATACATCGGCAAAAATCGGGCCATAGCTGAGACCCCAGGTTTACTCTATCCAATATCATGTCTATTCTAGTCCATTCCAAAAATAAATTCTTAGATGGCAGGGTGAGGCTGGACTGAACTTGAAGGTTGGAGCAGCAAATGTACTCATCGTCATGGCTATTCCTATTGGATTTAGTTGGATGATTTTTTGTGGCGAAAGACGAGGGATGATACGCTGCACCAACCCGTTTGGGAAGTGACAAGTTACCCATTTTCCCCTAACTTAAAAAAAACATGATGCGTTGTTCAATGTTTTTCGCAAGTTTAGAGTTAATTGTTATTATTTTGCTCTAACTTGCAAAACTAATTAATATTTTATAATTTATTAATAAATGAAACCCATCCTATCCATCTACCACACATCCCTTTTCTTCATTGAGTATTTGTTCAGGCACATGAAAGATGGCGAAGGCCCCAAAAGATTTGAGAGCAAGGCCCAAATTGGCCCGTGGACTTTTTTATTATTTTCAAACACTGCTTGCAACTCAAAAACACAAAAAAACGGTATCGTTACGGAGCCACCAGCCTTTTTTCCAAGACTTCTCCAAGCTCATTTCCCTCCAGCTCCATACGTCGCTGGAAGATCAGCGTCAGTAGTGCTGGTAGGAATAACGCTAGTCAATCTCGGTATCAGGTCCCTACCCATAGTCTCCCGTTGTTTCACTCAGCTGTCTCCGGCCCTTCCAAAGCTCGAGTCGCTGGAACTAGACCGTCTCCAGCTTCGCATCCGAGCTCGATAATTGCTGGAAAATCCAAGCTGTAAACCCATGCTGGGACGACGCTGCAGCGCTGGTAGGCCTATAAATTCAGAGCATTAAAACGTGCTGGAACGACACTGGGAAGCCTGGGCTATCCGTCGGGTACCACGTGGAGGTGGGGATTGGGCTGCCGCGAACACATACTGTACCGTTTCTACGGGCCTTACCAGACACCAGATCGGTTGTTGTTGTTTGTTGTGGCTGGTTGCACTGGCGCTTTCAGGCTGGCGAATGCATTGGCGCCAAGAACTCCATTAGCTGATTTTTAAATTCTTCCGCAGACTTTTAAGTGGAGTTCTTTACACTCAGAGCGTTGACAAGAGCAGTGGAGAAGCATTTCATACCGCTTTATTGGTCGTGGTCCATGGCAGCGGGAGCAGAAGCAAATCTTCAACGTGTTTGTGAAATGAAGCAAACAACTCCGCGCATCGTCTCATCATCATCATGGTGTCCAAAGGAGAAGTACGTTGCCATACTGTTATCGGTGTACCGTAATCACATGTAGAGCATGACTGTTGTGTTATCGGCCTCTTCAATAGTGAGGTTGGTCCATATCCACATCCTTTTCAACCACCTCTGGTAACGCGTCCAAATTACACGCCTGAGCTGGCACCCTTGTCCGGGTACTCCGAGGATTTGTATCAGCTGTTTAAGGCTTGGTATCATGCCGCGTCTTCCGGCCACCCATGCCAAGCCTTCTCTTGTCTCGTCTTATCGTAGAAGGGGACTTCCGCTCTTTTTTCTTCTTCTCTTCCGTCCATGGTACTCGCAGTTTCCATGGCATTTGGGCAAGTGGTGGTTTCCTACTGCTCCTCCGTAGGTATAACTGGATCACGCGTCTTACTTTTCCACACCATAGTTCAAGAATACTGCATTGCCTTGACATTTCCTTGTGAATAACATTTCCGGGTAACGCTCAAGCTCTGTATAATTTAGAGAAGACGTGGCCAGTACAGGAAAATCACTGTCGTATCCATAATTTTCGCGAGCCCGTACCAATCCACTCCTATTCAATCAAAACCAGTGAAGAATCCCAGAATTACTGTTGTTGTTGTGGTTGTGTTGGTTTGAATGGATCTTTCAGCTGCTAGGGATGTGCGCCCGACACCAATACATGTGAAATTCGATTACGTAATTCTCTTCATATATGTAGACAATGTAGACAGGTGGTACTGCATGAACGCTGTCACTTGCATCTCAAAACAATAGAACCGGTATCTTTACGGAAGCCACAGCCTGTTTTCCAAGATTTTTAAAAAAAATAACGCCCTCAATTTTTCTCCAAGCTCCATACAGTCGATGGAAATCCACGCGTCAGTAGTGCTGGTAGAAATAACTCTGTAATCTAGGTATCAGGCCATACCCATATGTCCCCGTTAGTTCACCCAGGATGTCTCCGGCCTCGTGGTCCAAACTCGAGTCGCCGGGAACTAGATCGTCTCCAGCCTCGCATCCTTGCACGATTTAAACTGCCTGGTATAATCCAAACTGTAAACCCATGCTGGAACGACGCTGGTAGGCCTATAAATTCAGAACATTAAGTTGCTTGAACGACACCTGGTAAGCCTGGGCTATACGTCTGGTACCACGTGGAGGTTGGGTTTGGGCTGCCCGCAAACACTACTGTATCCGGTTTCCTACGGGCCTTACCATACAACCAGAATACTGTCTTTATTCAAAGCTTATAGATCAAAATAGGAATGATTTCTGTGGTGTTTTGAAAAAGCTCCTCAACCGGAAATTATATTGCATATTAAATCTACGCTGTTGCACTCTTAAGTCTGTTAGGTGATTTAATAAGTGATATATTGACATGTTCAATAATTTAATTTATTTGTTTTTGCTAATGACAAAATGGAAATGGGAAAGATGGAGTTGTGAATATAACTTCAGTGAGTATGCCCCACGTTAAAATAACTCATGGAGCCTCTTTACCAATAAGTTAAATTGGTTCGTAGTACTTACAAGCCATCAGTTTTTTACGAGGTTGTTATTAGTGAAAACTACTGGTTGATGTTTCCAGGCAGAGGAAACCGTCAATGGTGCTCTCCGTTTTGCGTCTAGTTTTCCAAGATATTGGCTCAAAAATCGAGTGGTCACTTCGTTTATTCACCAATGGGGCAAGGCATTAGATAAGTATAATCAGATATGCATTTTGTCAGGGTCTTAACACTTCCCTTTTATATATATATATATATCTATATATATATATATATAATATATATATATAATATATATATATATATATTATATATATATATATATATATATAAATATAGTTGTTAATATTGGTATTCCCGTTTTATCGCTTTAACCCTATATACGTGGACTGTATAGCCTGCAACCACCCAGTATATTCATATAAATATAAAAGTACGATCTTCCAATTCCTTCTGTCCAAAGATTAAAGGCCACACTGCGGTTTATCAAGCGTAGTCAAAGTTGCACAAGAACGAATAGACGCGGGACGACTCGCACTTGAGCATTGGTATAGGCATCGGCATATATTCACTGTTCGTTCGTCAATTCGTAAAAGTACATAATGTTTTGAATATAGGTAACGTAACTGGTGCTGATCTCATGGATCACACACGCGTAAATTAGTTTGGCTGGTTTTTTGAGATTATGTAGTGATATGTAGAATATATTGTCTGCTCAGTTAAAAATAAACCTATGAAATACACTCTTTTCCATAATATTCTTATATCCATGTCTCTACATCTAAGTCTCAAGTTCCGTAACGCTATGGAATTTGGTGAGGAAATGCTAATCTTTAGCAAGTCAAAATTTACCGTTGTAGTAAAATTGAATTAAAACATACTTATTAAAATGATTAGGAGTTTTTTATATTGCCTAATTTTGCCTTTAAGTTGTAATTTGTGTTTTTGATAGCAAAAATAAAGTTTTGTTTTCTCTCCCCGGTGCGAATTTTGCAACGCTCGCAAAGGGGCAAATTCGTAACATTGTTGATGTTCGATTACCGCTGCTCGATTCCGGATGTCGCAAAGCCTTTTGGGAAAAACTTACATCACGTGTTTTGTCTGTGGACGTCTTTGCGAATTGTAGGTCTGTTAACGCAAGCCCCATGGATTTTAACTAGAGTCCTCTTCTTCCCATGTCCCAGGGATGCAAGCTGAGGGTTTCGCTGGCCAGGCCAGGCGATTTCGGCCCATATTGTAGTCGTACGATGCCGTCATCGCATCTTTTTGTCCTTTTGTGGGCAAAAAGCAACTTCCTTATGTGTCCATCGGCAACCAGACCCGCTACCATACCATTCACCTCATCATCGTCTTTATTCTACAAAAAAATCAAACTAACCGTTTTAATACATGTGAGTTGATTCTTCAGCTCTAACGGTTTGGTAAAATAAAATATTCCTGGCAACATGTTTGTTAGGTTTTGGCCTTTTCCGTTGTTAAAAAAACCAATGGCGACCTCGTAAAATTGGGATTTCTTGGCCGGCCCCCTGTGCTCGTATCATTTATTGCATCGTAAATACCCTATCAGCCCCGTTTACAAGGTCACGGTTTATCCGTACATGTTCTCATGGTAGCTAGGCACTCTTTCCAGGGGACCATGTTGCTTTACAACCGGTCATGCGTGGTTACATGACCCATTTACGAACCTCGTCCCTCGTCGTTTTCATATATAAATATTAACCAATGACCTTAAGTAAAGTGTATTTTTCAGCTTGGTTTTGGAATAAGAATATACTTGATTATTTAAAAATCGGGGGGAGGGTGTCAGATCCATAAAGCAGGGTGTGGGTGGGCATGCGACACTAAAAAAACCTCCTCAATTTTGGGTATTTGGGATTTCCAAACGGTAATTTAATTCTTACGGTCAATTTTCTACACAGTCTCGGTCCCAGGACATTACGAAATCCTTCTAACCGTCGTTCAATACTCTTAGTAATAGCATGATAGTTTGGAATAAACTATGAATTTCAAAATCGGCCGAGTTAGTGAAATTCTTAAATAACGATCATTTTGATTTAAACATTCGTGCCAATCTCCCTTTCATTCGAATCGTTGTCTGTAACCGTCATGCAGGTGCAGGACGCCTATGGTTTCGATTACAGAGTTGTATTGGGAGGTTCCCGCAGAGCTCCTTGGAGCTCTATGGAAAAAACCCCTAAATGTTCATTCATTTACCTCTACTGCCCATATTCAAAAAGCCGCCTTTGATTGGTTGTTTACTGCCCATTATTCTGCCATACTGGGCCGCGAATTACGCTTCTAATGCGGGATGCAAAGCGCACATTCTGCACCATCCCTATAAGCGCACACGCTAACATTTTCGCGGAGAAGAACAAACACGCCTCTAAAGACGTAAACAACTGTTACGTGTTTTAGTAAGAAATGTCCAGTTTTTCTGGATTGTTTTAACTTTCCGTTACGGTAATCGAAGAAAATAAAGGGTGCGCTGTTCATGTTTATGTCGAATAATGTGTCCTCGCAGTAAAACATTTGAATAATGGGTCTCGGCTTCGCCTCGCCCCATTCTTCATGTTTTTACTTGCCCGACACATTATTCTCCAATAAACTGACATCTTACCCTTTTATTTCTTAATAATATGCCCGATTGATTTCTTCAATACTGCTTGACTGAATTCATTCAATTTTACCACACGGCAAGGAAGACCTCATTTTAATCAATTTGTTCTGCGAATTTTTAGTTCGTAGACGAAATTTTGGATAAAATCATTTGAAAATTCATTTTCGCGCCATTTCCAAAAACCCTAGACTGCCAGAACGTTATTATTCAAAATTAGTCTCATTCTCATGTATTGGGGTCCTACCATGCATATTGACTCCACGAGGTCCGACACGAAAACGTATACAAACGCACGCGAGATCCCGCGCTCATCACACAACGTTTCCACCGACCGTATTTACAGGACCTGGCTCATATGGAACCACATTTTGATCAATTTCCTTTCCAAGACCTGATTTGGCATGGTTATGGGGCGGATGTTTTCGTGAAGTAGGTAGGTAGGATTCGTTTTATGGGTGTGACTTTTTGCAGACACGTTTTATCGCACAGTTATTGCAGAAAAATGACAGTATATTATTGCGAGTCTTTAACACCATAGAATCCAATGTACTTGTTACTGGGTATTTATAAAGATCGCAATTTTCAGTATTGCCGAACACCGGGATTGCCAAATAAATCGGACCTTCCCCCTGTACCCCCCAGGGGAGGGCCGCCAAGAAATCCCAATTTCAGACTCGCCATTGGTTTAACCCGTGAAAGCGAATCCGGACGAAAATTTTTAATTTATTTTACTATGTTGTCAAGGAAATATTTTCTTATTCCAAAAACCGTTGGAGTTGAAAATACAACTCCACTGGAAGTGTATTTCTGAATGTGTTTGTATGAATAACGAAAGAGGATGATGTCGTATGTAGGTCATGGGAAGCACTCAGAACCGACCCCACATCAAAGCACCAAAGTGGTTTGTGGTTGACTCCGTATTAATTGTAATTCTTTGACATTTGGTGAATTGACTATAATGAATTAGGCTTGGCCGCACGAGTAACCCTCCGATATGCGTAAGAGCGCCCTCCTACAGTTATTACGTCTTGGAGGGCGCACAACACTAAATCACTCCACGTTTTGTGTTAAGGTGGGAAGTTCCGGTAAAAAAATAAGATCGAATCGTGAGCAAATGGCGTGGGCATGCGTACGGAAGACAAGATAATAGACCAGTTAAACATCCACGGTCCACTTCCTTTTGTTGCCTGCGAATACATTCCTGCGAATCGTGAGAACCATAGTATTAAAAACTCTAACAGATACAATTGCCCAAGTGTGTAACAGTCAGGCCTGACTTTTTTCAAGATACCAGGCCCTAACAAGTTTACAAACATTGCTGTTAACTGGTCTATACGAACAATGAATATTCGGGCCTCGACAGTTACCCCGGCTCGGATGCCACGATGAGTTTTACGTGTGGAGTTGAAAAAGTGGTGGCAGTGTCACTGCCTGTATCTCAATAATTATATTCCTATAGTATGTAATGACCAGATTTGTTTAAATTCCATCTTTATTTGATATAGGAAATCAAAGCAATTTTAGAGCTATGCATGAAAGTAGCCCACATAAGATTTTGATCATTACGGCAGCAAGGGTAATGGTAAATCCATATGGTCAGTTTACAGGAGTACAGAGTTTTCCAAAATGGGTTAACAAATTACAAATCTCTGATCCTTACAACTCTGATTCAAACATTAAATACCTTCTAGTTTAATTGTTGAGACATCATTCGGGTCATTAAAAAAACCCAAAAAACCCCAATTAAAACATGTGGACGGTACTAAAAAGGTACAAAAGCCAGGTTCGAAAAAAAAAGAGGAGGCGCACTTTACTGGAAATGTCCCTTTGTCTCTTTAATGATGAACAGTATATGATATAACACATAAAATCTTTCGTGTCCATTATTTTGATTGGTGATACTATATCATGTGTCCATAAAATAATTTGAGACAAGTTCCCGCGAAACAGTTAGCAGGAGGGAAAAGTTCCTATAAGAAGACTACTATTCGCCCATCACGGAGAAAGAGTTCGTTTTATTGGACCTTTCTTCTCTGACCATTGGTATTTTGCATCGACCGTGGCCTCACGGTGTTTGATTAATCTGACCCGATCAGCGACCGGACATTTGACACTCCGTCGAATCATATCTTCTGGCTTGATATTTCGTGTTTACATTTCACTGCTGGGCAATTTCTGTTCATTTGGACTCAAATGGAGAAAGAAATATAGATGCTGTAGATAGTGAATACCGTAAAACAAAATCATTATATGTCTATAAGAAGTTTGGAATTTTTATATGTTATATAAAGCAATAAGGACTGCCTTCTATTTGTGATGAAATGAAAAAAATGACATCAAATGAGTGATATTGATTAGTTCAGTGATTGGATGAATTAGGTATGTCAGCATAAAATCAGTTCAACAGTGGACAATTCTGGATAATCCTATTCATGTACTCAATGAGCAGAATAGATGCACCAGCATCAAACTAGTCAACAGTAGTCCAATAAATGGTAAGACTATTCATTGACTCAATGATGAACATGATATGCATTTATTCAGTTAAAACCAGTCAACAGTGACAATGCTGGGTAACCTAGTCATGTGTCAATGACGAATGAATGGTGTACTAACATCACAACCTTGTCACAGTGATAATTACTGTGTCGGCCTATATTAGGACTTAATGATGATATAAAGAGATGCATCAGCATCCAACAGTCAAACAGTTGACAATAACTGTTGTAAGCCTATTCCTGTACTCAATGATGATTATGATAGATGCATTCAGCATTAAACCTGTCAACAGCTGACAATACTGGGTAAGCCTATTCAGGGGCTCAATGACGATTATGAATAGGTGTATTCCAAATAACACTTGTCAACCAGTGATTAATACTTTTGTTTGGAGGGCAATTCTGTACTTAATGCTATAGAATAGAGCATCAGTATCAAACAGTCAACATGGACCATACTGTTGTAAGCAATATTCATGTACATGATGACAGGATTAGATTGCCATCCAGTATCTCACCAGTCAACAGTTAATAATACTAATAAATAACACGTCACAACCAAATAATGAACTCTTTCATGCTCCTTTTAATCTAGTTGGCATGCTTTCTTCTGGCCAATTTAGTCCAATTTTGACTGTTTCCACCAATTGTTGCTTTACATAGGCATGTCATTAAGATCCGATCTCTGGCCATGATTCCTTTAAAATGGAAAAATAATACCTTACAGTTGGTTTGTTTGATAACAAATCTTTTGAAAACTAAATTCGCGCAAATAGGACTAATAACTATTCTTACATAAAATATTTTATTTCATTTCTAGATCCAGCATGTCATCCAAAAGTTTGTCAGCTTCGGATCTCCAAAAGGTAATTGTGTGGACTCAACCACGTTCACTTAGCACAGTATTTACCAAGTGTATGAGTTATGTCGATGATATTCAAATATTTTTGGATCCTTTTGTTACCGCTTATAATTTTGGGCCAGAATCGCCAGTTTCGGGTAACGATTCTATGGTGAATTTATTGCCAGTGCGAACTCTAACTTTGAACGGGACTTCCCAAATGTCTTTGACGATAAAATATGTACTTTTGCATGGGCTAAGCAACAACTAGAAGCCGACTATCCTGGAAAAAAGATCTTATTGGTAAAGGATCAGGCATTTTGTATTGAAGGGAAATTTGATATGATTCCCTCGGGCTTCCGTCACGCTTTCTTGATTCGACATCCAAATAAGGTGATTCCATCTTGGAAGAAGTTAGCGGCGAAGTTGTTCAAGAAGGACTGCGAAAGTACCTCATTTTCAGAGTTGCTACTTGACTTAGGGTTTCCAAGGCAACTCTATAAAATCCAGCACGACCTTTTACATTATGTACAAGAAAATTTTGATCCAAATCCCGTGGTACTTGACTCCGATGATCTTCAGCACAATCCGCATTCTATTTTGCGTCAGTTTTGTCAAGCAGTTGCTATTCCATATAAAGACAGCCTTCTGCAATGGCCGGAGAGTCCTGAAATCATGAAAACCTGGAAGGCGGGACGTGTGAGCGTGCAAGGTAATTTGCTGGAAGAAGAAGGGGGTTTCTGGTATCCAGCTCTCAAAAGTTCCCAATTTTTTCCGCCATCGGAAGTACCACCTCTAGATGCGATTTCGGAAGATATGCATGAATGTATTGAGAGTAATATGCCGTATTATCAGATGATGTTTGATATGCGTATCAAACCATAAATGAAGAACTTCTGTCAGCAGAAACTTCGGTGATGTAATTTAAAAGATAATATTATAAATCTTCCAAAAGCATCACATCTTGAAATACCGATTTTATCATTCTTGATGTTATTTTAACACTGTACGGTCAGGAGTATACCAAGCTGGCAATCGACTCAGATCAACTCACAACTAGCATTTTTTACAAACCAACTGACTCCCATAGCTATCTCAAGTACTCATCAAGTCACCCTGGAAGTTGCAAAAATTATTGCATTTGTTCAATTTCAGCGTCTACGCCGAATCTCCAGTGAAGATTTAGACTTTGACCTTCAAAAACGTGTTTATACGGATAATTTTATCTCATCTTCTCTCCAGCGTGCCAAAAGCATCGACAGAGATAGTGCTCTCACCCCTTCAGACAGGTGACAGGTCCACTGAAGAAGATCGTATTCCCCTGGCCATGAACTTCCATCGTATCAACGTTCAGGTTCGCAACATCATTACCAGTAACTTTGAGACTCTTCGTCATCATCCGTCTACTAGCCACATCTTCACGTCGCTCCCGTCACAGCTTGGCGTCGTGAAAAGAATCTTCCTACACTGTTAAAAATGTTAATTAAAAACTCACAACAGTTAAACCTAGGGTTTTTACAGTTATTTGCACGTTTCGAGCACCGACTGACAGTTAAGAACATTTACAACAGTGATAACCACCTTGTCCATGCCAAGGATCCTGCTGCTGATTCTCCTGGTATGAGAGCCTGCAAGCGACCACTCTGCAAAACATGTGCTTGCGCCATCAACTTATCTCATATCACTGGTTCTAACAACAGGAAACATTTCTTTCACATGTACCCCCAAGAATGTCATTTGTGCCATCATTTGCAAACGTTGTGGTCAACTCTACATTGGCGAAACTAAAACTACTATTTCTGTTCGATTCTCTGACTATGTCCGTTCAATTCGGTCAAATGCTTCCAACAAATCAGTTGTCTTCCATTTCAACAGTTTCAGCCATTCTTTGTTGTGTTCTTTTTATCTTAATGACTGACAGAGTGTTTGCGTGTTTTGCTCCAAGAGTGTCTGTGTGTTTGCTCCAAGACAGTAAAATCCGCTCATAAACTTATTTCATGTAATAAATGCAACAGACATCTACATAAGAAATGTACAAATTTGAAACGTAAAGATCTTCTTCAATTGAATTTAAATTGGGCGTGTCATAATTGTACCAGTACTTGTAACAAAGCTAAGGAATGTGATAAGGATTACAGCAACCTAAATGCTAAAAATGATATAAATATTGATTTCCACAAATATGATGATATGATCTTGAAACCATTAAGATATCAGAAAATACACGAAGAATCTAACGAAGAATGTTTTACTCGCAAACTACTTTCAAAAGTGAATATGTTATCCCTTCTAAGTTTACAGCTAAAGTGTTATCTAAAGATTATTATATTCTGAATGTTATAGTAGATTCAACCCATCGTGTCACCGCGGGAAAAGTTTTGGACAGCGTCGATAACTTGGGAGAGGAGGCAGAATATGTGGCTCGATTCACCTGTTTCATGAACGAACTAAGATAATCTCGCCTTGTATACAGAAGGAGTACAAAGACTTTTTTGTTCCCTCGTATCCAAAACACGGGCGCTCAAACCTCAAAAGTCAGCAACGTCCAACTCACCTGTTACATGAATACTATTAAAGCAAATACGATTAGTCAGAATATTTTGAGAGTTAATGTATATAGCTAGATGCATTTACGTTGACTTGAATGATTTCATTAAGCACCTAATTTATTTTTCTGTGCTAGTGGACTATATGTTTCAATAGATTAAGTGTGGAATTTTAATTTCCATCCAATGCACATCCCCTCATCCAATGCCACTACCTTCGGAAAAGTACTAGAGGTACCACGATGGGATGAATCTACTATAATATTAGAAGCTTGTCCAAGAATTTTTAAAAATTAAAAGAATGTCATGATTATTATAACTTATCTAGGTATAATTTAGAGTTTATTAATCGAAAAGATCGAGATAAAGGTGGTGTTTTGTATGTATATACATCTTTGATAGTGTTAAGTACAAAAGACCTATGTTGTGCAAATTTATATTTTTAATCGTGTTTTATCGAAATAGAAAGGATTGGTAAAAAGAACCTGCCTGTAGGAACAGTGTAAAGATCCCATACAGCTGTAGATGATTTTGTAATGCTATTGATCCAGTTTGTCATACCATTGATAAAGAGGAAAAAAATGAGTTATACAATGGGTGACTTTAACATAGATCTTTTAAAGGTGCAACGAGAGATTTCACATAACAGGTGTCCCTTAAATGTGAAAAATCTAATTTTTACACTAATGTAAAGCTTTCTATCAGAAATGTCCCCATGTGAATGGATTAAGCTGAAAAATATTTCTTTGTTACAAAAATTGTGCAATTTCTAATTTCGTATAGGAGCAAATACAAAATTCAGCCTATGTTTTATATTGAAATTAAGGAAATGAAATCGCATTTTGTTTTCACTTTCAATACATTTCTGTAACCAAAGACAAGGTAAGAAATCTATTGGGGTCTTATTTGAAATCACTACATATGACACAATATATGGGTGCCCCCAAATCTCTCGTTGCTACGTCATAACAATGACGAACTACCAAAAAATTGATAAACATTTTATAAAACACTCTGAGATACACAATACAAGGAATGTTTTGTGTAATGCAAAAAAAGACATTCTCTCCCAAAATCAGTCAGAAGTGCAGGCCCAGTTATAACTAGACTGTGCTCGAAGCGAGCACGAATGCTAGCTCTAATTTGAAAACTTCATCACATAATAAGAGCCTTTATTATAGAAGAAGGATTCAAGATACCTTTAATTTTAATCAGCAATTGTAGAATTTGCCAAATTTGTGGAAACCCCATGAGAAGAAATAGATTTTTCAAGGAATGCCCATTTAATGGTAATTGAGGCATTAGGCAAATCTGGTGGAACAGCCATATCCAGCCCCTACCAGGGGATCCTGTGAGCAAATCTCGTGATGATAGCCTTTAATTGCAGAGGAAGGAATTCATAGATTTTCAAGGAAGGCCCTTTATGTGCATTTTGGGCCAAATTTTGTGAACACCCCATTTGATGAAGCCCCGACCAGGGCATCCTGTGAGCGATCTCGTGATTAGACTGTAATTGCAAGAGACGAATTCATAGATTTTCAAGGAATACCCCTTTAATTGGTTTATTGTGAATATCCTAAATCTGTGAACACCCCATTTGATGAAGCCCCTACCCGGTGATCGATCCGTGATGTGCGCGAAATCTTGTGCTGATTAGCATTTAAAAAAACTTTTTTTTTGTTGAGGAGATGAAGGAATTCATAGATTTTCAAGGAATGCCTCTTTATTGGTTAAGTGTGGAATTTGGGCCAAATCTGTGAACACCTTAATGATGAACCCTACAAGGTATCTGTTTGCGAATCTCGTGATGATAGCCTTTACATTTGCCGGCTGATGAAGGAATTCATAGATTTTCAAGGAATGCCCCTTTAATTGGTAATTGTGGAATTTGGACCTATGTGAACATCCCATATCAAGCCCCTTACCAGGGGATCCTGTGAGCGAATATCGTGTGAATCAGCCTTTAATTTATGAGAGAAGAATGGATTCATAAATTTTCAAGGAAAGGAATTGCCCCTTGAATTGGAATTGTGGCATTTTGGGCCAAATATGTAACATCCCATTTAATGAAGCCCCTACCAGGGGATCATGTGAGCGAATCTCGTGATGAAAGCCTTTAATTTGCAAGAGAAGAATGGATTCATAGATTTTCAAGGAAGCCCTTTATTGTTTAATTGTAGCATTTGGGGCCGAATATGGGAACACCCGGATGCGCGTACTGGTGAACTGAGAGCGAATCTTGCAATGATTGTCTTTGATTTGTATGAGAAGAAGGAAGTATAAATTTCAGAGGAATGGCCCCTTTAATCGGCTATACACGACCATTGATCCCAACTGTTAACACCCTTTATGTGGCATGGTCAGGTGGGTCTTCTGACCAAATTTGGCTGAAACGGCCCATTGCGTTTGCACTTAGATAGCGCTGGGTAAATTTAAGGTGTTGGCCGGGGGGCACTTCTATTTTCACTCAAGACCCAGTCAGAAAATACAGCAAATTGGTCACCCACACAAACCCTATTTATCATGGTTATGGTCAATTTGGGCTCTCACCCAAAGACCACTAAGTTTTTGCATGTGTACTAGCTGTCACGGATTTCCCCTGAGTTCGAAAGGGCCAGACTTACAACTGGTGTTCACTTCATTATGTGAGTGCCCTCCCGGAAAAAGGAGCGTTTGCCAGAAAAAGACATTAAAACCACAATATGTTAGCGGGCTATAACAGCTAACATAATTAATTCAAAATACTCTGAACAAATAGCGACTACGCGGATAATGAATGTGTGGTATATTGTCTCGCGCCAATGCCTAGGGATCAAGGACAATGATATATATTTAAACATGGACTACTAGAAACGTACAGCATATCAAGAATGAGACATTGACCCAATGACCACACAATTTAATCAATATTTAATTAAAGCACGCCACCTTACACTATTAAAACAATATGGTATATAATAAAGTCATTCTTTTTTCATTTTTATTATTGAGGTAAATATTGATGTCTCATCATTTACAACGACTAGTGATCATTAAAAAAATTCTGAATATACCACTATTAAAAGTCGGGGTGGTGACCCGATCATGGTGCGATTTCTCATATCGTATTTCCCTTAAAAGAAAGGACATGACCTAAACATTTGATTACTAATTTTGAGTTAAATGTCCAGTAGTTTGGGTAGTAGAAACCACAAATTATGTCCTACGTTGGTCCAAAGGACGGTGTGTGTAATTAAACGTTCCGTTTCCTGGGCCGGAAATTTCACGAACGTAGGGGACTAATGAAGAAAATACGATCTGTCTTTATACCAAATATTTAATTTTGTTCCGGTGTAGAAGTAATTATTGTCCGGCGTCCTCATAGCCGGGACATGGTGAACAATAGGGCAATCGATTTAGTTGACTCTTCACGCAACATTAGTTTCACGCTTTATTCCGTTATCGTCTATGGAGCCCCGGACTGTGGCTCCCGCCGGACTATATCTGCTTTCACACCGGTAAAGGGGGGGATATCGATCAGGTCACCCACCTGTAAGTACCATTGTAAATACCAATTGCACACTTATACAAGTACCCTGCATCCCACCTACACACTCACCAACCCACATACACACACGCACGCATGCACGCGCACGTACACACGCACGCACACCCCCCCACACACACATCACACACACACATACACATATACACGTAGGCAGGCAGGCAAGCACGCACACACACACACACGTACACACAAACACATACACACACACAAAGAGTTATTTTTAGCCTTGCTCTGATTAAGCTCATAGGCAAGACAAAAACAGTTACAAAGTGCAACTATCCTTCACCCAATCTGTAACAGCTACATTTACAAGCACTTTCAAGAAACGAGGATATCCTCCGTTTGCGATATCTCCAAAAATTGTAAAAATATCTATCCGACGTTCTCCTTTTAAGTTGAAAAACAAGAACAAATATATTTAATGATTTAAAAAAAATAAAGAGACGCCACACATCAGCTGCAATGCTTTTGTAATCTTTTTTACTCGTGTCCCTTCATTAAAAGTTTTCGACGATTTCATTCAGTCTGTGAGTTTGTACGCTTCATCCAAGACAATCTATACAACCTTTATGAGGCGTGGACATGGTGGATTAAGACCAAAATCTTTGCATGACCTCACCTGTTATTGAGATTGAAAATCGAATGCCATTTAATCCGTTCTTTGATGCCAACCAGTAACCTAAGGAATATGACTTATTAACCGCTAATATCTGCCTTTTAAGGCAAAGGTAGTGTCGGTTAGATTGAATTATACGGATTTAGTAATAAAAACACCAAAATATGAACCAGGCAAAAAGACATTCTTTCAACTTCTGGAAATAGTCAGAATAATCATGAAATCAGCAAACATTACATTCATTAAAGGGATAAGCAGCGATAATGCGAGGGAATAAAAAAAATGGAAAAGCAATTTTTTTAGCTATCAAAGATAAGTATGTACAATTCCATATAACTACTTTAATGTTGCAACAAAAACACCAAATAGTGAAAAATTGAAGTATTTGAGGAAATTTGTTATACCATCTCCCGCAAATAGACATACAGCAATGGCGTCTCAAAATCTACACCAAACAGCTGATTGTGGTTTAAACCAGTACAGAATAAACAAAGATCAATAATGTTTGTGTTTGAGGTCAAACTGTACAGGTCATGGTTCACAATATTGCGCTTATAGATCTTGGATATTCACATGGAAAGGCTTTTTGATCTCAAGTTGGAATTACAGAATCAGATAAAAAGTATTGCTTTGTCTTTAATACACGGATTTCAAGCCAACCACTTGCAGGTTATGTTAGCTCATCCATGCCAGCAACAAAAATACCAAAATACGAATTTAGATTTTTTTTCGATATTTCGGATCAGCAAATCGCTGCTTATCTCTTTAAACTAACTCCACTATTTCGACTTTTTAAATCGATTGAACACATTGCCTTCAAATGAAACCATATACCCTCGACAATATGGAAGTGACACGAACAAAACTATTAGACTATAGCTTACATTTCAAAGTGTGCATGACTCTTAGCCTTTACATCTGTGTAAAATTATCATATCTAACTACCTATTTTACCCACATTTGATGTTTCTTTTAATGAGCATGTTATTATACAAAAGCAAGCATTTAAAAACAGACGCCGAATATATTGCAAATACGGCTATCTGTAAACAAAACGCAACACCCCTTTGCAGATATCTATCATAGCGCTTTTGTATGCAGTCATCTACAAAATACATTATTTGGCTGTTCATTTTGAAGTTCAAAGTCGATCACGGCAAAGAGAGGGAGAGACAGAATTATGATAATTTCTGAAGAAAGAGATGGATAGAGAGAGACAAACAAGTAGGCGTTGCTAATCACGCTATACCTGAAACAAAAAAATAGGTTGAAATCAAACTCGAGTTTAAATCGAGGTTTTTAACCGGCTTAAATTAAACACAAAGCGGTACGTTATAATGCTACTTTTCGTGCCTCTCCCCGTCTTTATCGAGTCATTTGCGGCAAAATACTACACTTGTACAGTAACGTACAAGAAACATGCGAGGGTTGACAAACAGAAGGACGTAACTCAGCACTGAAAGAAATATTAAAGAAGGTCTTTAATTCTGCTGTAATACTGCTTTTGATGTTTAATATTTCTACTAAGCAAATTATTCATTACTCAAAATGTAAAACCACTCATAAAGCTCGTATATATTGTACGGTAGCAATATTAAGTCCTTCTGTTTGTCAAACCTCGCATGTAAGACCTGTTAGCTCCTGTTGAAAGTGTGATTTGCCACAAGGGGTACTTCCTAAGGGCACGTTTACAAGTAATATAAAGTACCCCCTGGCTTCGGCATGATAACCCAATTGAAAATATCCAATACTTTAGCTATATTATTACAAACCAATAATTTGTTTTGAGCAGTCTTTAAGCAGTGTGACCATGACAATTTTGGACCAACCTTTAGTTGGTGGGTGCAAAATTGCACTAAAAATCTGTTGCTACCAATGCTTTTGATACCAAATTAGTCATGCAAATAGTAGATACCTACGAAAGGTCATATCGGTTTCTTTTCAAAATACTCGAGCAGTATTGCGGTATTTAGGAATGAAAGAAAAAACGTTCAATTATGGTGAAAGGTCTTCAAAATCCCGCACAGTAGCAACATGAAGTTACCATATCATTGCGTTAAAAGTGTTTCGTACAGTGATTCCCGAATGAAATTTCCGTTACATTCGTAACTATAGGTGTACGGTCAAATGACCAAAATCAGTAAGAGCGGCTGGTAGTAGTCTGCTGATGGTTTCTTTTCCCACTATTATACTGTCTTTGTAGGCTGGTGAGGGAATATTCCATTTGAATAATTGTATATTCTTATTTTAAATATTATGATCTTTAATCTAGAGGGAGGCCGCGTTATTCGACTGTCAAACAGTGCGGGCCGACTGCCGGATCCGGCAAGGTTGCGCCAGCCGGTAGTATATTGCCAGTTCAGGCAACCTAAAACAAGCATCCCTGCAGAAATTCGGAGGAAAACTTAAAAACGATTCTATTGGATGGGGACTTATATTTTTAGGGAAACTCCAATTTAACCCATGACAATGTATGTTATGTCCGCCCAAATTTTCACCCAGGACTAAAAATTTTCACCTTGGGGTGTGTAAAAATTGGAAATTCCAATTTGTCACTTTTTTACTTGTATCTGACATTTTAGGTTTATTAAAATGTTTTTATATCACAAAATATTCTTTTTATTCGTAGTTTTATTAAACATTATTGACGAAATACTTTTGTTTACAATCAGTGTCTATTATCTAAAAATCCCATATAAATTAACTACCAACTTAAATTTACCGCCGCTTGCAATGCATTGTGGGAAACAACACTGCCTGTTCCGGCAACACATCCGGCAGTCGGTCCGAACTGGTCAAATGTATTGTTTTCCACCACCAGCAAGACTGGAAAAGCTGAATCAGAGACTACACTCAGACTAAAGGAAGACTTCACAATCAAGTCTTCCCG
Source organism: Ophioderma brevispina (assembly GCA_023653785.1). Lineage (NCBI taxonomy): Eukaryota > Metazoa > Echinodermata > Ophiuroidea > Amphilepidida > Ophiodermatidae > Ophioderma > Ophioderma brevispina. The sequence goes on along the minus strand of JAMKCH010022475.1, from coordinate 49,508 downwards.
AGCGTGAAATCTCTCATGGCAGAGTGCATTAAAGCAATAATAGCACATTTTTTTGAAGAGCACCCCCAATTTTTCAAAAATGTTGAGATTTTTACACGGTTGCATTGGTAACTGGCTTGTAAACTATACCAGTGAATGGATAAGCTCAAAAATGTCTACGTGTCGCAAAAGAAGGAATTTTGTAATTAGAATAATTAATATCGGCGATCTCCGATAATAATTCAACGGCTGTTGGAAACGGCCTTCCAATATGAAATAGCCGGGAAATGGTCATGTACGTATCTACGCTCATCCATTAGTTGTTTTATTGGTACAGGCAAGTCAAGTTAGAGGTAATTTTCTTGAGGTGGCACTATTTCACTATGGACGTACATAAACTTAGCATTTCCAGCTCTGCCGTTAAGTACAATCTGGGATCCCAATTCTAATTGCAAAATCGCTTATTTTATGATAAATACGCATTTTTGAGCATTCTCGTTCGCAGGTGTAGTTTCCTAGACAATTACCAACATAACTGTGCAAAAATATCAAATTTTGAAAATTGGGGGCGCTCTTCAAAAAATGTGCTGTTATCGTTTTAAGAAAAACGGACGTCATAAACCCTACTATAGGGAAATAGAGCATTTACAGGCCTAGTACTACATGCATTAAAGGGGGAGTTTTTATGCGCAAGGGGTACATTAATCGACAAAAATACTGCAAGTTAAAACTTGCGAGATCCTCCTGGTAGGCCTAACAGGGTCAACAGTCACACAGGGGTCATCAGAGATTAAACTGTGTACATCCCAAGTCTTGGGTCAGTGATTCTTTTATTTTGACAGAGTATGAAGTTAATCTTAATGTGTAATACTGTATGTTACCAAGCAATACTTTCTGATTCCAAAGCCGTTTGGAGTTGGATAGTAAACTCTACTTTAAGAGTCATTTTCGGCTTTAAGAGTCTAACCGTGGTCTAATGTAGTTTTGAATCGCCAATTTACGTCTACTTTATCATTGTGAGGCATACAATGACTATATTATTCATTTGTTTGTCACTTTTTTCGGTAGAATTGTCTTAAATCTATTTTTTTTTAACTTTCTTCAGCACTCCCGAATCACTACATGACCACGGGACATAACATCCTGCATCATTAAAGTATGACGTCATATCCCACAGGTTGTCAGTGTCAGAATTTTAATTACTAACAATCCTAATTTTTATCGTACCGGAAAAAAAAGTTGTGTTGGTAATTATCTAGTAAACTATACCCGCGAACGACAACATTCAAAAATGCATATTGTCATAAACGCAGCAATTTTGTAATTAAAATCGAGATCCCGAATGTAAGTTAACGATGGAGCTGGAAACGCCTAATTCATGTCTGTCCATGATGAAATAGTGCCACCTCACGAAAATGACCTCTAACTTGACTTGCCTGAACCGCTAAACTAATGGGTGAGCGTAGACATGTACATGGCGCAATTTCCCGGCTATTTCATATTGGAAGCCGCCGTAAATTATTATCGGAGATCCCGATATTTTAATTATTCTAATTACAAAATTCCTTCTTTTGCGACACAGAAAATGTGGAGTTCTATCATTAACAGGTACAGTTTACTAGCCAATTACCAATGCAACTGTGCAAAACATCTCAACATATTTGCAAAATTGGCGACGCTCTTCAAAAAAGTACTTTTGTTTTTAGTACTGCTATGTGCTATTGCACTAAATTTCAAAAGTAAAGCTATCTAAAATAATTGATTTATAATATATATATATATATATATATATATATATATATATATATATATATATATATATATATATATATATATATATATATATATATATATATATATATATATATATATATATATGGAGAAAACTAGTTAAGAGCAGCACAAAATTCTAATGTTAAACTGCTTCACCTTTTTTATTTACAAGTATGCTGACCCATCATCTGTATTCCAGGCAGATGGCAGTTCATGTTCCAGCTCATAAGCACTCGTTTTATTATCTTTCAGTTGTTTGCGCATACCACAAAACGCCCCACATACGAGTACTATAATTACTAAGAGGGCGATGGTTACACCTATCATAATCTCAATCAATGTTGCAGCGTCCTCTGGACTAAGTAGTAGTCCAAGTTCGTGTCCGACAAAGCACTCTTCTACTTCTTCAATTGGCGGGGATGATGTGAGCGACGGAATGAGTTCAGTCCAGAATAGTAGCCGAGAGTTACCGAAACCCGTTTCAGAAACCATTGGGCACGCGTCAACTTCGAGATATTGGCGTGAATCGAGTCCAAACACCGGCCAATTTATACCTTCTATACCACTTGGATCTCTGTAATTTTAAAGCGAACAGGAGATGAGATTAATTAATAATTACGGTGTTAAAAAGGCATTGTGACAAGAGTCTTTTTTCCTCCAAAATTCAAAATGTTCATTGTGGTCCCTCAATTGCTAGTATTACGTCATATTAAAGCCCATTAGTCTAGCAGATTTTATGGGTTCCCATGCACCCCCTTAAAACTAAATTCTAACATGATTTTTAGAATCTTTACAACATCTCCTTAAAGAATTTTGATGTTACCAAAATCAAATATTGTTTCACGGGGTCCGTTTGGAGGCCATCTTAGATCTAAAGAGATCAGTTATATAAAGTGGTTCGATTTAGTTGAAAGGTATCTCAAAATGATTCGTCTCATCATAAGGAATAAGAAAATATGTACTTTGGCATATTTGTGATGTTTAGTTAACGAGATATGGTGAAAATGTGATAAAGGTCATTGAACTTTTGATTGGTCATTGTACAGGGGGCCAAACTTTCAAAATGCATGGATCTTGGTATGAGCATGAGCAATCCAGAAAAGTATAGTTTGTAATATCTAGGATGTTTAGTTGGTTGGTAAAATTATGTGTAAAGTTACCGCATTGTTTTGTATGGGAAGTAGGGACGAGTCACCCCTTTCCTAAAAATAAACCACAACGGAAGATCCTAAGCCATGGAAACTGTACATTTCCAGATTGCTCATGCTCATACCCAAGATCAAGTGTTACGCGTGCTCACGAGCAGAAATCGGTCGCTGCGACTGGAAATATATCGCTTTACAAAGATATACCATTCTTTGTGCCACTTTTTTCTGATTTTTTTTTACAAAAGGTCCCAAAAATAGAGAAATGTTGGCAAAAAAGTCCACTTTTTGGTGGTGAGATGTTAAAAGTCCCCCAAAGGACCATTTTTTGTAGGGGGAGGGGAAAGGTTAGGTCCACGTTTACACATTTTGGACGTCCCACATCCTCCCCTCCCCCCAAATAAATCCTGCGTATGGGTATATAGCATGGTATTGCACATAGTTAAAATTAACAACAACAAAAACCATTTGTTTTCGTATAAACAATAACATGTACTATTAATTGTATATTAAAGAATTTGATCTCTAGACTATCTTTGTTGACTCTAGACTATCTCTGCTGACGTCGAGGTATAATATTTGTCGGTCTTATGCAATGGCTCCATTCGATCTGAGGTCAAAACGATCTCCATAGGTCAAATCCGTCAAAATGCCTCACACGTTGTCATTCAAGGTATGTTGAATATTCCAAATGTGCTGAAAAAGCTTGTCTGAAATATTTCGTAGGAATTTACTTACCCTGTCTTTATGAAATTTCGCAGGATATCCATAACTACCAACGTCGTTTGCCAATCTTCTTGTCCATAGCAATCTGGCGATTGTTCTGCAGAGCTTTCATTGTATGGTGAGCCAAACACATATTGAAGATCATCTCCATAGGTTGCACCAATCCACGAAGGTAAATGCTCAGTGTGATTACTGCGACACTTAGGAGTGTGCTGAAAGCTGTAGAGGTAAACTCTTCCGCCGGCTTTCGTGTGTGCCTTTGCTGCATGAAGAGTTGGTATGACTGCAAAGAAGTCATTGAGAAATTCAACAAACCGTTCGAGAACTGGGCACGGATTATTATCTGATGGGGGTGGGAGGTTCTCGAGGTATTCCGTGGCAATAGCTTGGAGGATCGGACCGGGATCGTTCAGATACATGTTAATGTAATAACTGACGTGTTCTCGGAATTCATCTTCAGTTAGGCATGTGTCATCCTTATCCGTCATTCTCATAAGTCTAGCAGCCTCTTGATCATCAGTCAAACCGATTAAATAGTTGTAGGCAAGAGTCGGAAAAGAATCGTTTTGTAGAATGTTTTCAACAGAGTCGGTCAAAAAGTAGTCATCGACAACAGGGAAGAAAGGTACAGGTGTTGAGAAAGATTTTGTGGCATCAAGAATGTCTGAAACCGTCGTGTTTTCATGCTGAAGACAGTAAATGAGTCCTTTCGTATCGTCATTTTTGTTCTCACAATTCATTTTTCTGCCTAGTGAAATGGCCTGTTTGAGTGGATCCGATTGCTTACGCGGGTGAAGTATCCTCGATGCCGCTGTTCCGCTTAAAGAAATAGCACTATGAAATAAATCTTCAGCGAGTTTCGACGAAAGCATTAGATTAACAATAGTCCCTCCCGTTCCATAACCCATAAGTGTGACATTGTTAGGATCACCATTAAAACTACCGATATAATTCTTGACCCATTTGAGAACAGCTACCACATCCAGTAACCCATAATTTCCTTGAGCATATTTGTCTCCTGTACTTAAGAATCCAAGAGCTCCTAAGCGATATCTCGCAGTAACCACTACGGAGCCTGTACCCGAAGCGAGGATTTCCGCTGATGGTGTTTTCCCACCACTTTGAAAATCATAGCCATTAATAAACACGATGACAGGGAGTAACGCACCATTTACAGCAGCGATATCGAGAGTCAAACAATCTTCATCCCAATCCTCTGCTTTTGGGTCTGGACACTCAGGAGCCGCAGGAATGGTTCCGTTAAGGGTACCTTCCCATGGTTCAACGTCTTTAGGGGGTTTAAATCGTAACGAACCCAGGGGTGGTTTGGCGTAAGGGATCCCGCGAATGACATGTACCTGTGGGCTTCCTATGTCATCAATTACAGAAACAACATTTCCAGAAATTGAACCGAGAGTAACATTGTTTGTATCCACTATATTGTACACTTTCTTTTCTGGCAGGGAGAGATTCTCCCATTCTGGAACGGTACCGTTAATTGAGCAGCTTTCCATATCTTCTTCGTCCGGATCTTCCTCATCTGGATCTTCCTCGTCCGGATCCTCCTCTTCTGGATCTTCCTCTTCGGCTTCTTCAAGAAGATCGCGTATGTATCCATACCAGAAAGCATAGCTTTCGGCTGCAAAATCATGCCCTACAGTTGCGTTTGGTTTGAGAATCAAATAGCTCTGTGTTTGCAGATCAAATTGCGGCCAGTTTACGTCGATGTGTTCCGTATCACCCACATTTGGATCTCTGGAAAAGAAATATAAAAAAAAACAAAAAGGTTTCATTAACTTCCGTAAGTTTTCTTGTGATATCTGAATGTCGTTGTGCGTCACACAATTTTTGATCCAATGAATTTTGTATTCCCGCTGTGTAATTAAACAGTGGCTTTCGTATAACCGCTCTGTTTAATTATAATGACAGACAGTTTGTAATGTAACGCAACTGTCACACGAGTGTGTAAATGTGCAAGAATACAGGTCAACAATTGAAAATATTGAAACATACTAACAAAACCCATACTACAATATTCCACTTTTACAAATTAAAAAAAAGGCCCAATTCATCTAATTCATACGCAGAGTTGGCAGTACAGAAATTCAACGTTAGTGGGTACTTATTGATTCATGCCTATATGAACACTTGTTTGAATGAATTAATTTTGTTTCTTGCAAAAGAATACAAAACACATTATTAATGGCGTATTACATATTGACCATGTACCATACCAACCAACGAAAACTTTATCAATGATTCTGACATTACTTGAAGAGACCCGTCTCACAAACACTAGGCCAATCCTCGAATCATTCCACTACAATCTCGTTGGCACACTTGCTGATTTTAGTACATTTCCCTCCCCCCTTCCTCCCTTCCTGCCGATTGACGACCGAAATATTTTCGATATCTACTTTCATCATGTTCATCTGGCAAATTGTATCGGGCAGCAATACAATGCAGTCCAACGCAAGTGTCCCAACAGTATCCCAAAGATTGTAGAAAATCTAGCTAGTCTTGTTTACATTCTTTCAGGTATTTGTAACTTGCAGCAGTTTTAAAGTATCGAAATTGTGAACATCTAAAATTAAGGTAACGGATTAACACTTACTGTATAAGGTGGGGGTCCATGTGGATCCAATATTTTTTCGCGCGTGTTTTAACGCTATATTAATTTTGCCCAAAATTTTATGTAACTGCTTAAGGTAGGCTCAGAGATTTCTAAATGAGGGCGTTCTAAATTTTCTAACAAATCGTGTTTTTTTTTTGCATGTACATAATGCTTGTCCAAAGCTAAGCTCAAATCGATGTCCTTCATATAGAAAAATCACAATTTTGTAACAAAATTCCGGATCCGGAAATTTGGTTATACATAGTATCCTATGGTACCGCTATACTACACGTAAATGTTTACTACATCAAAATGAAAAATCCGTTTCATCTCAAACTTTAGAATTGGACCATTTAGGCTACTATCTTTAGATCTAGTTGACTATTTCTTTTATTAATACACCAAAAAAAATTATACTTCAAAATCTCTGAGTCAGCCTTTAAATATCAGTTGCACATATGTTGGTGGACACAAAATGAAACCGGCCATGGCGTTTTTATGCTAATTAGGCCAGAAAATAAAATTGTGGGCTTCATAAGGGAGTGTTCATAAATACTCTGGTGGGGGGTTGGAAAATATGAGGGGGGATCTAAAAAGTTTAGGTCCCAAAAAGGGGGTTCAAAAAAGATTCCACCCTGTATTAGGGGGGGATCAAAAAATTTTAAGGACATTTTGCTCCATTCAAAACATAACTTTACCAAAGTATCATCCAATTTGCAATCTTGGGAACATCAACTTTTCCATTAGAAAATGTGTCTTGAAAACCGAATATTACAAGGGTTCCGCGCTTCGCCCGGAAGGAGGCACCTTTCTTGTGCCCACTCCCGTATAATCAGTGCCATGTCCACATTGTGGCCACCCTAATCTTTTAGTCCAGAAACAACTCCACTACTATTTTACCAAGTTCACCTTTGTGATTGCAATGTAGGTAGGCTGTCTGCAACCAGCCACATGAACTCTCTCAGCGAATGCTTCGATGCTACATTCAAAACAAACCTTACCTATTTAAGATTTTACTTTTTAATACCATTAATGCCCATACTCAAGTATTATCATTTATTGTGAGCCACATTGGAAATTTCACATTGTGTTATCTTTGCAAGCATAGGCGTAAATCCTGGGGATGGAGGATATATCCCCCCGAGGGGGATGGTCAACATCCCTCCCCCAATGTTGATGCCCGGCCATGTGTTTTTGACCGAAAATAACCTCATATTTTACCATAATAGTTTAAAATGGTAGATTTATGTGCGCTTTGTGCACATTTTGTTCTAATTACAATTACCTTTAACAAGTTTGGCTTCCAAATGGCAAAATTTTTAGCGCGCTTCGCGCGCACATGTGCTAGTAATGGATCTTTTCAGCAAACCCTGTTATATCATTCTTAAATTTTCATCAACCCCATTCCCCAATGCCAAAAATAAATTTACGCCACTGTTTGCAAGAGAAAATGTATCTACGAAAGTGATTGTTGCGAGGCTTCCGCGCTTTGCGCGGACACCCCCTCCCGCACCCACCCCAGGGTCATCAACACCAATCGTTTTCTTCTAAACAACTTTTCTAACATTATCATTGATTGCAGTACACATAGGCTATAAATATTACCACCCCCAACAAATCTTACACATCAATGATTACGATTTTGATTTTTAAGACCGTTACCCAAACTTGCCAACTTGGTATTTGTGGTGAACCACTTAAAAAAATTTAAATGATTCTATCAATTTGCATTAAAATTAAGTAAATCAACGTGAGTATTGCGAAGGGTTCCGAGCTTGTTGTGAGAAGGGACCAGCTATGGGCAAATTGCAGTCGACATGACCGAAAAATCATCATTTCTTTACTGCAGGGCCCACCTCTGCAGTTTGTCTCCGCTTTTTTGTCTGAAGGTATAAGGGGGGATCAAAAATTTAAGGACCGTGAAAGGGGGATCAACAAAATTTTCTGAACCTAAAAAGGGGGGGGGATCAAAAAAAATTTGATGTCCGAAGCCCCCACTTTTCCAACCCCCCCCACCCAATCCCTAATCATCGGTTTTCGGACCGCCTTTTTTTTTAAATCGGTATACTACAACTGATTTAATGTTTTTCTGTTATGTGGTCGTCGTGTTGATGTCAATCAATGTATCGTAAATCAATGGCCAGATGTTTGGTAAAAAACGGCCAGAGTCCCCTACACCAACGGGAGGACGTCGGGACGTGACAAAGACCTACATGTACATACTGCTTGCCCAGGCACGCGCCGTGATGGCAAGCCATAAAGGCAATAACGTATTGCCGCAAACGCGTTGCGAGAAAGTAGACAACGCGTTGCGACATTCGGCAACGCGTTGAGGAATTTCAGCAACGCGTTGCGGTGTAGGCGAATCAAAATCATGAATTTCTGTGACGTATTTCAAAAAGATAGACCCCAAACGCGTTGCAAAGTATCTAGACACGCGTTGTGGAAACTCACAACGCGTTGACAACCGCCTTCACAACGCGTTGCGATATTCACAAAGCGTTTTGAAGGCTTGCAAAGCGTTGCGAAGGTCCAAAGCAAAGGGTCATAAAAACGTATTGTCGCAACGCGTTGTGAGAAAGTAGCAACGCGTTGCGACATTTCGGCAACGGTGCGGCATCGTCGGCCAATCAAAACTCATGCATTTCTGTGACGTATTTCAAAAATAGATCACCAAACGCGTGCGGCCACATACGTTATGACCCTTATGGTTTCACAACGCGTTTTGCAAGCCTTCACATCGCGTTGTGAGCTTCACATCGCGTTGCAAACTTCACAAGGCGTTGTGAGGCAATAAGGGTCATAACGTATTGCCGCAAGGTTGTGAGGTTTTGCAAGCGTTGTGAAGGTCGCAACGCCGTGTGAGATTTATATTTTTGAAATACGCACAGGAAATTCATGATTTTGATTGGCCGGACACCGAACGCGTTGCTGAAAGGTCGCAACGCGTTGCTGAAATGTCGCAAAGCGTTGCCGAAATGTCGCAACGCGTTGTGACTTTTCACAACGCGTTGCGACAATACGTTATGCCTTATGATGTGTAAAACCTTAGCAACGCGTTGGAAGCTTGCCACGCGTGTGGAAAGCTCGCAACGCGTTGTGAAGTTTGCAACGCGTTGCAAAGTATCTAGCAACGCGTGTGGGTCTATTTTTTGAATACGTCACAGAAATTGCATGGATTTTGATTGGACCCCAAGATCAATCCAAGACAGAACGCGGTGGATGTAACAATGCGGTTACGCACACGCGGATTGAAGAAGAAATGTCTCACGCCACGCGTCGGATTACGTTCTCCGCAACGCGTCCTGCAGCAATCGTTTTATGGCCTTTATGGCTTGCCATACGAAATGTGTCAGTATTGTGTAAGAAAGCACATCTTGACAAACATGAACTAGGACGTGTGACACTTAGCACGTGGTGAGGTGAGGTCAATGGACAAGCCAGCTTTGTTCACATTCCTGCTTGGGGTTTCTAAAGCGTGGAAGGAGAAAAACTACTTAACTTTAACCTCGAAAATTAATCTTGATACTATTTTCTTAAAAAATGCGTCTATTATGACTAAGTAATATGGAATGCCAGCATATTTTAGGATTTTTTCATTTTACGCGCGTACTATACAAATGCAGGCAGAATGCTTAGCACAGGCACGAAAACATACAAAAGCTAAGTTTGCTTTTGGATTATTTAAATAACAGTAATTTATTTAGAGGAATTGAAAAAACAATGAACCGACGAATTGAACCAAGGCAGTGACCTAAACAACCATGGTTGTTCAGGGTTCCACCGTTAAACAACCGGTGTTAATGAGCTGTTAAATATTAAACCAAGTTGTTAAAACATTTTAAATATTAAAAAAAAAAATCTGTTTAAATGTTTTAAAAACAGACGGTTAAATATTTAAACAACTCAGTTAAACACTTTTTGAAATAGCGTTTTACAGTGTACCAACCACGTGAAAAGTCTCAAAAAACTGAGGAAAGTCAGTGCGAAGTACCGTACGGCGGAAATCACAACAAAGGCATGGTGGAAAGAAAAAAAATATGAATTATTCTATCATTGTTAGGAATCACATGTGCAATTAATGGATATTCACAACCAATTTATTCGAAAACTCCTATGTGGGACCATACTTTACTTGGTAAGTTAACAGGTCGTAACCTATACAAACTATACAAAATAAATGGATAAGTAGTTGAATTGTACTTGAAATCCACCCACACGCCCGGCGCACACGTACATTGTACGTGTATTACAAACGTTTGACTTTCCAGATCTCTTAAACTTCTTGGATCTGTGCTTTTCGGGGTCCAAAAGTAATTTTGTTTCACAGCTTCTATTTTACCTGACGTCACTCTAACACATGGTCTGTTATTCCTTCTTAGTTCAACTCAAAGACCTATTCAGAAAGGGCCATTGCACTATAATTGAAATACCTGATAGTCGTCCCTTTTATAGCTCAAAAATAACATTTTAAAGATCCACACACGCACGCAGACACACACACACACTTCACTTCGCACACTTTCCATTCTAATTTGAGAACTATTATTTAAAATATATACAACTAAAGACCACTATCAGTGATTGCTAAATCAGAAAATCGAAAAAATCATCAAAAAATAAGATTTTTGCATCGTTATGTAAACAAGTTACAGGTATCCTAACATACCGTGCAAATGATAAAGACCACGAAGAAGCAACCTAATAAGGAAAGGAAAAAATGGAAATTTTAGTCATTACTGTCCGTTCGGACACTTACTACAACACGTAATTGAATGGGGAATCGTATTTTGGAACACGGCCGTTTTCTTCCTTTTCTGTCAATTCGTCAGTTGGAAAAGGTTACTTATGAGAATTCTACATACGTATCCGTCACTTTGAAGCTATTCCTGCAAATTTCAAATAAGTTGTTTCAAATCACTGAATAGTGTCTTAAAGCGGCACTGGCACATTTCACAAATATGAAATTTCTTCAATTTGCTCTCAAATGATAGTCTAGGCCATTGGAAGAACAGAGATATACTTCACACATAAAAATAACATACCCAAAACAGATAGGGACATTGATATGAGGATAAAGACATCCAGGTAATTTGTAGGCCAACTTTTCCATAACTTTAATCAACAAATGTATATATTACATGAATATTTTTGACTCATACTCACTGATATTAAAACCACAAAGGTTATAGACCGATCAAACAGTGTACATAGCGTGGGAAACATGCATATGGAGTCGTGTTCTTGTGTTAAACGCCATTTTCGTCGTCTGCTGAATTTAACGTCGCCGGCGACGCTAAATTATAAAATCGTTCTGTTTACCCATAAGGAAGCTGATTTGGTCTTAATCATTTCGGGTGAGGGCTTTTGTATATAAAAGCCTTACAACCATGCAAAAATATCGATTTTGAAAAATCTTGAGGGCGCACTATTTTTCAAATGTGCCAGTGTCTCTTTAAAGCTCAAATTAAGGGGTAAAACTTGAGATATCTGTTCCCTAACCATACCGCATTCGTTACACGTGGAGGTAATTCAAAAAGCGCGATTTCAATGTTTCACTACACAAATGGCAGTTTGGATCCCTCGTGCATGTCGTGGTTTGGGACATCCTTCTTACAGCTACCATAAACAACAATGTGAAAAGTCTCAAGAACCGCATGGAAGTGTACGAATTCACAACAGAGGACATGGGGAAACTACTATGGTATACTGTCATGTTAGAATCACAGGTAGCGTTGTTTAATGGCTATCACAACCAATTTAATCAAAAACTCATATTTGTTGACAAAATTATTTCGTAAGTTAACAGGTAGTTTGAGAATACAAACGGGAATTGTACTTGCAACGGGACTTGCAATCCACCCACACGACCTCACACGTGCACGTCTGTAAGTGTCCTTTACAACGTTTTACTTTCCAGATCTTTTAAAACTTCTTGGATCTGTGCTTTTCGGTCTCAAAAAGTAATTTTGTTTCACAAGATTCTATTTTCTTTCTGACGTCACTTTAACACAAGCTCTGCACTATACTTGAAATACCTCTGATATAAATGTCTCTTTAGCCAAAAATAACTTTCACAGATTAATCATTTCTTTGTAAGCTACCCCAAAAGAGTCACCATATTCAGATAATTCTGATCACAGCTCAGGTTAATTCACCGGTCCAAACCAAGCGATCGGAAATCCATACGTAAGAAAACTAAATGTAATGTTTTGTAATAATGCACATAATATAATACTTCTAATTTAAAATTCCTCCAAAATGGACATGTTCGCAGTGCACCCATTGATATCGATACGTGGGAAATTCCATTTCACCCGTGTCATCGAGTATGAATGACCCGAGATCAACCACCGTGAAAAATCAACTTTTGTTAAAAGGCCATGAAGTATGAATTTAAAGCCTTTGAGTCTGTTTGTTCTACTCCAACGTGGGCTGAAAATAATGCACTTTTGACTTCTTTTGATTTGTTTAAATCGTATTTTCTGCACAAGGCTAGGTCATGTCTGGGTAACTTATCTCTGAGAATGTCACCGAATAGCTTACTGACTTTACGTGTAAGGAAGAGTAATATTGTTGATAGGCCCACATGTACGTACTACTTGGTTTAATTTAAGCCCAGTCAATTGACTTACAATTAAAACGTGTAATTGTAATTATTTTGTTTTATTTCGTTTAATGCTGTAAACAAACGCCATGTTGTTATGATTACAATTAATCTTAGCACAAGGGGTGGTGATTATAATTATTTCGACAATTGATGAAGTATCATTTCTTCTAGTTTTAACTATTTATTTTTTTTCCTTTGATAAGTAGTTCATGTAAATTCGTTCTTAAAAAGATCGTATGGAGTGTTCCCAAAACTCAAGTGTGCTATTACATATTTAACTAAAATCTTTCATGAAAACTATTCCTTTTAAAGGCAATTACATGCGTTAAAGGATGACTTGGAGATTTCCCAAGGATGGTACTTTTAATTTTCCAACAATCGTATTTTTTGCATATACAAAATGCTTGTCCACCTACTAAGGAGTCATGTGAAATAGCTAAGCTTAAATCGATGTCCTAATAATCTATTTATCATTAAACATATCTATAACGCTCATTGTCATAGGAGCCGGAGTGCCAATTAGCATTAAGTTCACGAACTTTTGCGTGAGTAGTATTTTGTATGAGTAGTATTTTGTATTTGGACATTCTGATGAATAAGTGGGAAATTTAGTTGGAAAATGGCAAACGTTTAGCTATTACCTTATAGGTTTTAAAATAATTTATAGAGTATAGTGTATACTTTGGGAGAAGTTAATTATCACGATTTTGAAATGATTGTAACATATGTGTAATTTGATTATATTGTACGTTATTTCAAGGTTTTACAACTAAGCCCCTTGTCAATTTTTTCCTTGCATTTGTCTACGGGCTTTCCAATAATACTCCAAACACCAGAAAAAGCACAACTAATTCCCCAAAATATAAAGAACAAATATAGGTTTGCTTCAATAAACATAATGTGTGAATAATATTTCATGGAGAAAAGGTTACATTATCTGTTAATTTGGAAGGGGATTTGTTCAAACAGACAACCAATCTATTGATATCAATAAATTCATTATCAACAGAGAAGTTAGACAAGGCACCATGACCAGACAAACCTCTATCATTTCATTTAGACAACTAACCACACAGAAGGATTACATTAAGTTCGCCTTTCTCCCACCACGCATGATGGCGTAATGGAATTCTCTTCCTGCACCCAAGATTGAAAGCCTGAAGTATCAGTTAATAGATACAGATATAGACAATCTTTTTAGAGAAGTCTGAAATATGTAATTTGGCATTGGTCTTTTCTCCTATAAGGGGTATTCAAGATATTCTCCTCCGTTCACTTTAGACTGGAATGTCCTTTCAATACGAATGCTGGAGTGTAATACAATTCACTTACTACACACCTGGGATGGATACGGATTTTGCACCAAGTCCTATAGGAACAAACCAAAGCACTATGGGTAATGTTAACCATATGGTTTTGTTGTTAATAGTCTGATATCCCAAAAGGATTGACCATAATATTACATAATATTATTGTTATGTATATTGCCTATTGTATACCACGCTAACATTATTTACGAAACATTTGAATTCTAGGGTCATATGCAGTGCTGCAGATTTGCAATTATAATTAATGATTCAGTACAATTTTCTCACATTCTCGGAGAGTTTATGGCTGGTATTCTGAAAGGGAGTCTAACTTTAGTCCTGGGTTTAAACCAGGGTTAGTCCTACAAGAGGGGACATTTTTTCCTTTCAAAATACTGTGAAAGTTAAATGTAACGGGTGAGAAAATTCCTCATGGATGGGCTGTTCCAGCCCATCCATGAGGAATTTTCTCACCCGTTACAGCACACTTTTAGAGTATGTTGTAAGAAAAAAAGGTCCCTCTTGTAGGACTAACCCTGGTTTAAACCCAGGACTAAAGTTAGTCTCCCTTTCAGAATACCAGCCCAAATTATTAATACGATCTATAACGTTCATTGTCATTGTGTAAAACTAAGAACCCGAGTGCTAATTAGCATTAAGTAAATTCATAAACTGCGCGAGTACATGACATTAGTGTTTGGATATTCTAATGAATAGGGGAAAATTTAGTTCAAAAGTGGGAAACGTTTAGCTATTTCCTTATAGGTTTTAAAATGATTTATAGAGTATGGTGTACACTTTGGGAGAAGTTAATTATCACGATTTTGAATGATTTGTGCACGTTGATTACGTGTACATGTAATTTGATTATATTGTACGTTATTTCAAGTTTTCCTACAACTAGCACTCTTGCCCTATTCTTTCTTGCATTTGTCTACAGACTTTCTAAAAACACAATTTTCTAAATAAATAATAATTATTAATCAGTTTTTATATAGCGTTCTATCACCGTAAAAAGATTTCGCTTTGGGTCGACGATTCCACTGAACCACACGTGCTCTCAATAAACAAATATAAAGGAAAAAAATATAGATTTGCTTTAATGGACATATATTTTTCGGCAAAAAGTTATATTATCTGTTAATTTGGAATAGGATTTGTTAAAAGAGAGACCGGTGAAAGTGATTCTTCTATACAAACATATATCTGAAAATGTCACTAAATAGGCTTACTGACTTTAGGTGTGAGGAAGAATAGTATTGTTGACAGGCCTACCGCCTACATGTACATATGTGTAATTTAAGACCATCCAATTGACTTACAATTAAAACGTGTAATTGTAATTATTTTGATCTTATTTCGTTTATTGTTGTACACGAACGCCATGATTTTTTATGATTACAATTAAACTTAGCACAAGGGATGATGATTATATTATTTCTACTATTATTGAAGTATGATTTCCTCTACTTTTAATTATTTATGTTTTCTTTGATAAGTAGTTCATGTAAATTCGTTTTTTAAAAGTGTGCTATTACTAAAACCTCTCATGACAAATATGGTTCAAAAAGTATTTGAAACTATTTTAAAGGCAATGCCATGTGATAAACCGTTAATCACCACATTAACAAAATATAAATGCGAATTTTGCCCAAAATATATATAGATCCACTCGGAGAGTTTATATTATTAATACGATCTATTTATCATTAACATGTCTATAACGTCCATTGCCATTGTGTAAAATTAGGAACCCGAGTGCTAATTAGCATAAATTAAGTTCATGAACTGCGCGAATACATGATATTATTATTTGGATATTCTGTTGAATAGTGGAAATTTAGTTCAAAAGTGGGAAACTTTTAGCTATTACCTTATAGGTATGGTTGATACTTAGGGAGAATCACGATTTTGAATGATTTGTGCACGTTGATTGTAAATAGTGTAATTTGATTATATTGTACGTTACTTCAAGCATTCCTACAACTAGTGCTCTTGTCCTATTTTATCTTTCATTTGTTCTAATAATACCCCAAACTAAAAAAAAACACATATATGAATAACATTTCATGGAGAAAAGGTTACATTATCCGTTAATTTGGAATGGGCTTTGTTGAAAGAGGCTGCTGAAAGCGATTCTTCTATACAAAACAGCCAACCAATCTGCAGCTAAACAGTCAATCAATCTGCAGCTATTGATATCGACAAATTCATTATCAACAGAGAAGTTAGACAAGGCACCATGACCAGACAAACCTCTATCATTTCATTTAGACAACTAACCACACAGGAGGATTACATTAAGTTCGCCTTTCTCCCACCCACGGATGATGGCGTAATAATGGAATTCTCTTCCTGCACCCAAGAATGAAAGCCTGATATAGATAATCTTTTTAGAGAAGTCTGACATATAGACTGGAATGTCCTTTACGAATACTGGAGTACAATACAATTCACCTACTACACATCTGGGCTGGCTACGGATTTTGCACCAAGTCCTATAGGGACAAACCAAAGCACTATGGGTAATGCTTAACCATACGGTTTTGTTGTTAATAGTCCGATATCACAAAATTATTTATCTTAAATGTTACATAAAATCATGGTATGTAACATTAAATATTGTATATTTTACAAAATTGGGATTCCTAGGTTCCTAGACAGTCTACCAGAGTTGTCACCGCAAACTTAAAATATTCAGTACAATTTTGTCGTATTGCTAATAGTAAATTCGACAATCATATGTTTCATTGTTACATCAATAACTACGACATAATATTGTTTAAAATATATGTTGCAACGCTTCAAAATGGAAAGGAGACACAAAATACTATATTGTAACTACCTACCCATTACGTGCAAAATTGGTCCAATAAGACATGAACGCGTAAGACAAAGCTATTTCATCCATGTTTCCAGCTGTCGTGTCGATTATGGCAGATTCAGAAAGGTAGTAAACTTCAGTCCCATGTAGTGGGTTGGGAACTACATTTGGTGGTAATGGAAATGGGTGTCTGTGAGCGTCTTCGTATGCAAACTCGTATGCAAATGTATTTCCACCAGATTTAGAATGTAGACGAGCTATATTTGAAGTGGTGGAAGCAAAAGCTGCTTCAAATCCCAATTCCAAAAGACGAACCAAGTTGAGGAACTCATCATTCTGTAGAACGTGTATGTCGTTGTACGCAAAGGTGGCTGCTTGAACCGCCAATTCTAGGCCTTTGCAATCACCAAGATCTTGGCAAAATGCTTTCGATATGGTTGCTACATGTGCTAAGAAAGATTCTTCGTTCAGACCTTGTTCGCCCTGCCAGATGGAAGAGGCTTCGCCGGTATTGATTCCAATCAGAAGGTCATATTGATCAAAATTCGAAGATATATTAAAGGTTCCGGACTCCTGTATGAACTCCCGTCAATCACCGGAAAGAAATTAGTCAATTCCCTTTGAAGATTTTCAGCTTCTTCAAGAAGACTTACAACTGACTGATTCCGTAAAAACTGGATCAACAAATTCGAATCTGAAGGTTGGTCATATCCAATGTTCTGAGCAAGAGAACTAGTTAATTTCGCAGCCGTAGTTGCATCATTTCTTAAAAAGTTAAAATGAATTGCACTCTGCGATATTGCACGCTGAAATAATTCATTTGTATTCAATGGAGACAAAATTTGGTATAAGACACTGTCGGCTCCAGCAGATGAACCAAATATGGTTATCTCTTCGGGATCACCACCAAATCTTTCTGCGTTCTCTTTCACCCATTTAAGGGCAAGTCGTTGATCCCACAGGCCCCAGTTTCCTTTAGCATAATCGTCACCAGTACTTAGGAAGCCGAATACACCCAAGCGGTAATTAATGGTTACTACCATGACTTCTCCAAAAGCAGCCAGAGTTTCAAAACTTCTACCACTCCCTACAGTGAACGCGCCTCCGTGTATATACACCATGACAGGCACGAGACTGTCTCTCTCACGCGGAATAAACACATTTAGTGATAGACAGTCTTCATCTATAACTGGTTCTTCCCCACGGCTTCCTGATTGGGGCAAGCAGTACCATATTCAAAAGCTTCATACGTTCCTTCCCATGGTTTGCGCGGTTGAGGCTTGGCGAAACGGAGATCTTCCACTGGAGGTTCCGCATAAGGAATTCCCCGAAACAGGTCCAAGGTAACTCCTAGAAGAGGCATTGACATTCCAGAAACTACACCTGAGGTAGTGTTGACCGTAGGTCCGGGGTTCTGTGTTCCTGGGGTTTCAAGCGTCGTGTCTTCTGTCACAAATTCCGTAACGACATCAGTGGCGATAAGTGAAGTTACGGTTGTACCTGTATCAGCAGTAGTGAAACCGGTTTCTGTCGTTTGGGAATTGACCACCACAAGAAAGAGCATCCACATCACGAAAGAAAACCAGGCCGAGGGACTTACACGCGCCATTTTGTGTTTTTCCAGTGCAAAGACGTACTTGCCGGTCTAGCTTCTTATTTTACAGGTACAGATTTCTGTTAGTAGGGCCTATGTACGGTAGTTTTTGGTCACGGTCAATGAACACACACTCGTAGTACAAAACAATTGCTGACTGGTTGTCTTGTTCCAAGTACGTACGTATCAATGAATTCATTAGCATTTCTTTGTGAGTCACCTTGGTCATTATGTGGTATTGTACCACAAGGTGGAATATTGTTGTGGAAAATAAGTTCGAAAAGAATCCAAAAGTGACCAAGGGGGTTTCACTCCCGTAAGTGACCAAGGGGTTCCATGGGACGCGACACAAAGGAAACCACTTTCCCGACAGAATTATTGCACGAAAGTTATACCACATGTAAAGGGTCATTTACACAACACCAACAACAAGTGAAATTTAGTATTGGGGATATGCAAATAAACACGCGAAAATTGGGCAAGACGAAAAAAATCCATTGAGCGTTGCACTTACATCAAACTTTTTGAAAACTTATTTTATGTTTATAATCTACTCGAGAAGAACCAAATTACAAATATTTAACACAAAATTTGCAGTTTTAGACAATCCTGTACTTTTTACGGACATTGCAAAATACACGCCATTTTCCCATAGAATTTGTACAGTAACGGTTTAGTAACGTCCACAATGAAATTGTGGACATTTAAATAAATAAATAAATTTATTTAATTGTTTGTTTCAGCGCATAAAGGGTTAATTATTTATATTGTTAGCAATAATTGTTTACTTACATATATGTGTGCACATATATCAGGAAAAAATGGCTATGGTTCTTCAATTGTTAAAAAATATTCTCAGACGACTTCCGTTAGTGCCCAAGGGGGGTTCTATGGAACCCCCACTAATTAACTCATTAACGGCTTGGCCGATTTTATTATTATTTTTTTTTTTGGTATGAAAAGAAGCGAATTTAAGAGTCAGACAATTCCAAAAAAGTCGACGAAAAAATTACACGCGTAAAGCGAAATTGGGTTTACATGAGAACATCTTTTAGTCAAATGATTGTCCAAACTTCAGCTATAGCAAAGGAGAGTGAAAAGGCTAGTACTAGTGACTTCCCTGGTTATATGACAGGCCTATTGTGCCATTTTGTCACAAAATATAAAGCCGTCATTACAGACTACGTGCACATCATGACATAATGTACTTGTATGGCCAATCTGGAGGGTTGTTTTTGATCCGGATGGTGATTTTGATGAATGCTTTTTGCTGATC
The DNA here is from genome assembly GCA_023653785.1 of Ophioderma brevispina. Lineage (NCBI taxonomy): Eukaryota > Metazoa > Echinodermata > Ophiuroidea > Amphilepidida > Ophiodermatidae > Ophioderma > Ophioderma brevispina. The sequence continues at coordinate 29,660 of JAMKCH010022475.1, read as the reverse complement.
CACTTTAAGTGCCAAGGGGGGGGGGAGGTTCCATAGTACCCAACATTTTGATTTTTTTTTTTAAAATTGATTTCAAAAGTTGCACTTTTAGGAGTTTTTTGCTAATTGTATTACAAACATAAAAATATATAATTATACTAAAAAAAATTAAATCCGCCCACGGCTTCATTCGAATAAGTAGTTGGGTCCTAGGAACCCCCCCCCCCTTGGGCAATACGAAGTTTGAAAAATCAAGATATTTTACTAAATTAATAAAATTAAAGTAATTAAATCTTGACCGGCTTTATTTCGCTTGCGATCACAGTCATACCTTGAGGCCAATTACTTAATATTATAATTACTAATCCAAAACTTTTATATGCTGATAGCCCCATCCATTTTACTTTTGCTCATTGCGTGCTCTTTAACTGCTGTAAGTCTTAGGGGACCAATTTACGGTGACTTGAAGTTTCTGAGGGAAAAATACAAGATGGTATAAAATTTGGCCTATATTGCCCAATGATTAGTTTCATTGGTTATGCTAGAGTTACCCCTATATAATGAATTATGGTTCGGTTCAAAAAACTTACTGCCCGTGGCTGAGGATGGAAATGTGCGGAACACTCTTTTTCGGAGAGTGACCCACTTTCATTGGAGAACAACAGCCGATGTGGATTCATAGGGTGATAATGTTCGGATTTGTCCAGGTGTTGTAATGTGGCGCTTCTATGTGGGTTCATTACGTTGATACAGACATTTACTTGTGTTAGCGTCCATGATGTAGAACTCCCATGGAAAGTGTTTATCTGGCGTCTGGGTTCCCAGGAACAATACCCCCCCATGGGCACTAACTGGAGTTTTTTTAGCTTGGGCACTTAAGTGTTTTAACGGTTAGCTAGGTTATACTAGTCCAAGACACTGCCTTGGGCACACTGCCTTCAATCGCACAGGTTGTAAAACTAAAGCTGAATTCGGCGAAATATATTTGCGTTTTGTTTTCACACTGTCATTCGAATTGACAGGAGTTTAGCACAGTGATCGAGGTCATACTTCTACATTGGCTAGCTCATAATTCACCCTTCACGTTCGTTTCCTACAGGCTACAGGCTATTGTCCCCTTACCTTACACTCTAACATTTGAGGCACTCATATTGCATATTGAATCACCGCTAAAATGTGAAATATAAAGGCTGTTTCTGAAAACTTCTCTCATCGTATCCCAGGGTACGATGAGTATGTTTTTCTTAAAATGACGTTTACTTCCCTGCATACGAAATTTACGGGGATAATGTAAGTAGTTAAAGCGATATTCATCAGGGAATTTGCTGTCAAAAACAGGAATACGGATATTTTGCACTAGTCACGCTCAGTGCTGCAACCTTAAAATCCTGAATTTAGTGTCGAACGTCATACTTCCTTCCCCACGACATGAGTTTTATTCCTTTATGGAATACTTGGGGTAAAAATATCTCCCCACCACACACCACAGATATAAGTGTAGGCTTACTGTAATATCTTGTCTGACACATTTCTTGATGCATCCAATCATTCGTGCTATCTTGCTGAGAAGAAGCTTCTGGGCACCGATGACCAGTACGGAGAATTCTCACCCACTCTTTGTAAAGTATTTCATTTAGCTCATGAAGTGTTGCTAATAGAAATGGATGAATGTTTGCATCATGCACGCGTCGTCCAAGTTGATCCCCAAGATTGTCAATGGGTTAAAGATCTGGTAACCTGACTGGTCAAACGATGTGGTTGTCAACCAAAGGTCAGGAAATGTTCTTGCTGTGTGTGTGGTCTGGCGTTATTTGCCGCGGCGAAAGAAAGGTCTTTGTTTCCCCTTATTGACGGAAAAATGCAGATTTTATTAATGTAGCTTTTAGGGAGCGGTCATTATTTATGCCGGGGGGAGGAATGGAGGATTTCAACTTTTTTTCGGCAAAAATTTTCGCGTTCCCCGCCTGGCTTCCGTTCAAAAATTTCACGTTCCCCCCTTGATCATGCTGATTTTCCCATTTAAAAGTTCATGTTCCCCCCTCTCGCGTTAATGAAAAATTTCACGTTCCCCCTCTCTCTTACAAACATTTTCGGGTTCCCCCCTCAAATCCTCCAACCCCCCTGGCGTAAATAATGACCCCTCCCTTAAGTCGTTAATATTGGCCTACCAGTAATTGTTATAAGCCTTGTCTCTCCTTTCTTTGTAATACCACCCTCATCCACCATATTTGTCATGTTCTTTAATAGAGATGTCAAGGAACCTCTACGAAGGCCCCCCGCGAGCTCTGACCTGACCATCATTGAAGTCAAGCAGTGAACAAGACGTTATCGCAGCCATTGTTTAAATTGCCCATGTCAGGCGACAATGAGCACATTGCGGACAAAGTGGTGACTGCCCAATTTCGTAAAAAATAACGATCAGTGTCCCCTTAGATATAATAAACAGTTACAAAAGAAGCACAATAATTGATGATAGCAAAAAGGGACTAGATGTCTATTGCACGACAAAGTCTTTAAAGGTTTTTTTCAGAATTCGTTGTTCTTCATGGCGACCTGCATACATACACAGACAACACACACACACACAGACTACAACACACACACGCACACACAAACAGAACAACAACAATAACAAAGCAAAAAAATAAACATAAAGGAAAAACATCATATGGAGCATTGAGGTCTTGCGTCATGAAAGAAAGTAGTTTTATCAGCCCTACTCTTTTCTTAAAAAAGGTGAGAACAATTGCACTCAAGACCACTCTAGTGCAACTCGCTTGTGTGTGTATTAGATAGAGTGAGCGCATGTGTTTCTGCGAGTATGTGTATGTGCGAGTGTTTACCCGCGCGTGCCCCATAAAACTATGATAAGGGATACATACCCATTTCGTGCAAAATTTGCCCAATAATTCATGAAGTTGAAAGCCAATTCCCTCTGTTCCATATTGCCATTCTCTGCGGCATATCCAAAGACGTAAAAAAGATCTTCTGCATGAATTGGCGATGGAATTACATTTCTGGGTATATAATCTGGTAATTCAAAGTTGGTGTCGTTGTACGCAAATTCATACACGAATGTTTTCCTTTCTGCTCTGGACGCGTTGAAATGATGACGCGCTACGTATGCCAATTGCGAGGCATAACCTGCGTCAAACCCGATTTCAAGTATTTTAAGCATGTTATTATAGCCGTCTTCAAGACCTAGTATGTCGTTGTATGCAAAGGTAGCTGCTTGAACTGCCAAGCTTCGTCCATTGCACAAGCTATTATATGGACAAAACAACCCAACAAAATAATCTACAAAAAATAAGAATAATTCTCTGCTCACGCCACCAAAGCCAGCAATGGTATGATAAAAAGACGACGCGTCTCCTGTATTGATCCCAAGCAATAAGTCGTATTGACTGATATGTAATGAAGTTTCAAAGGTATCCGATTTACGTATGAACTCTCCATCAGTTACAGGATAAAAGCCAACCAAGGGAGGCAGTTTCAACAATCCCTCCAATATACTTTTTGTAGTCTGATTTCGCAGGAACTGGATTAATTTCTCAGTATCAGCAGAAGGAGTAAATCCAAGAATCTGACCAAGTAAATTGGCTATGCTTGCTGAAAAGGTTGCATCACTACCAATCACACGAAGATGAGGCGGACTTTGCGATATAGCACGTTGAAATAGTTGGTTTGTATTCAACGGAGAAAGAATTTGATAGAGAACGCTGTTTGCCCCGGCGGACTCTCCAAATATAGTAATTTGATTTGGATCACCCCCAAATCTTTCCGCATTGTCTTTCACCCATTCAAGGGCGAGACGTTGATCCCACAGTCCCCAGTTTCCTCTAGCATTGTCGTCGTCCGTGGTGAGAAAGCCAAACACTCCCAAACGGTAGTTCATTGATACAACCATGACTTCTTCAGATGTAGCCAGTACCTGACCCGGAAAATGTGCACTGCTCAACGCAATGAACCGCCCACCGTGTATGAACACCATCACTGGAACAGCAGCACCATCTGCGACATGTGGAACAAACACATTGAGAGAAAGACAGTCCTCTTCAGTACTGTTTACGTAATGTGGTGGAATAGGAATTTGAGGGCAAGCAGGGCCATAACTGACGGCTTCAAATGGTTGCGTCCATGGTTGTCTAGGTTGAGGTTTCGCGAAACGTAGATCTCCCACAGGTGCTGCTGCGTACGGAATTCCCAGATATAAATCAACTGTGCCCTCGGGAAGCCGCATGGTAGATCAATACCACGCCTATGGATTGACCAGGGGCTTTTGTCATTCGCGATGGCGTAGTTACCGCTCTATGTGGAAAAACAAGTACACGGGTTTTTCACAGCTACTGGGGAAGTTAATCACCTTATTAGGCAGATTTGTGTTGTTTGTGAATTGCGATGGACAACATACAACATACACACAACTAACATGGCACAGTGTCTACTATAACCCGGTGCTTCATTTTGACTTGCATGTCAAACAAAGTTCATGTTGCAAGGTGTAGTCTGATCGAATAAAATGACAAGGTCGGTCACGGCCAATGCCGTATTATGGCAATCTGGGGTACCATAATGCAACTATTATGCAGTATATCCGATGGCCCAGCATGCGTTGTTCATGTTACTCTGTAATTTCCTGTTATTCTTGAATAAATTCCATTTGTCATGTTCTTATGTCTTATTTATAGAACACATTATATCCTTCATTAGTATATTATTGTTCATTTATGCCGGTGGTTAAACATTAGTCACATATTAAAAATATTTCACTATTTTGCCAGAATACAAAAAGCAATATCGAGAGGGAGCGGCGATCTATTTTTGAGGGGAATAGGCCTCCTATTTCCAACTTAACCTCGTTCCTCATTCGAATACGTTGTGAAAGTGTCACTCGTGGCGCAATTATTTCTATGACATTGACGGTGTCTATGAGAGCTTTTGAAGATTGTCAAACTCTATACGTATTTGTTACGCTTTTACCGCTTTAAATTTCGGAAGTCACGTACAATCAGCCCGGTCGATGCTCTTGGGAGACGCGACTGTTTTAACCTTTGACAACGTCACTTCTTAGCAGAGAAAGGAATTGACCATAATGAAGGGAGACTTCCCAAAGTCAAGCAAAGCTTTCAAAGCCATGCTTGTGAACCTCAAAATAATGGTAAGGCTCTATGTGAAACACCATCCTTCAATTTTGGAGAAGATAGCAGCCATACAATCAAGCTTCGACATCAACACAGCGAAGGGATTTACAGCGCACAGTGTATTCGTAGACACTTATGGTGTATTTCGCAAACCTTGGTATGGAAATCTACGCCAGATGACGCCTGAATGATTTTATCTCCATGTTGATGAGAATACCGTAGAAGTTTTTTCAAACTCTGCGTGACTGGCTACCAAAAACCATTATGATGATGCGCATATGAAAGTCCAAGGTGACGCATGTCCTAGTGTCCCTTGCAAATCTCGTTGTGCCGCGTTGCAATCTGAAATGTATAAATCCAAACTCAATCCAACTCTCAGTGGACATGGTGGATGGTGGCAAAGGCCAAAAGACGGTCACTCAGACTGAATGAAATCTGTATGACACGCGGCCCCATTGGGGAAAAATACTCTCAGCAATATGACAAGGAACATCGCCATGGATGCAAAATGTTCAAAGACATATACAACTCACTGCTTGTGAGCGCTACGAGCGTAACTTTTCTGGATAATGCAGGATACGCGTCACGAGATATAATGACTGTAGTTGTCACAAGTCGGACAAACCTCAATCAAGAATTATGTGCGTACAAGCGAGGCCAAGAAACAGAGAATGTCCGATACATCTCATTGCAGTTGTTCCAGAATTCGAAGTAGGTGAAGCGGTCTCTGATCCTAATGTGGAGCCAGTTGATATGGGCCAATGACTAAACAGGTCAATGTGAACAAATTCTAAATGAACTGAGCTGCTAAGTGAAACCCTGCATTTCTACGGGATTCACCATCAACACCGTCCACAAAGTCAGCCAGAACTTCACAATGATAAACAATCACACCATGGACAACGCGCAACATACACCTTCCATGTGTGTGTAGTCCATATTCACAACAAATAAATCAACAAATGTGGATTTCACTACCAAATTGGTAGTGTGTATATTTGTTTGGATCTTGAGTTAAATTTGAAATTGAACATTGTTTTCTTCATGGAGTTTCAACTTGAACTAGTATTTGAACTTTCAATTTTTTATTGTGGATTTATAATGGCACCTAGGAATAAGGAGCACCTCAACAAAATGGTGAGTAAATATTTTCTTTCTTCTCTTCTTGGCCTAAGTTCACAAAATTAGGCATCATGTGCATAGGCCTAGTACTAACCTAAAAATATTTAACCAATCAATGAACATATAATATATTAATGAAGGATATAAAACAAATATTCAATGATCTTATTCGGGATCTTTGTGGAATCTATTGGTCCCCTCGGTGAACTGGAGGGCGTGGGGTACTATTTTCCCTCGACCTTCGGTCTCCGGAAAATAGTACCCCACGCCCTCCAGTTCACCTCGGGGACCAATAGATTCCACAAGATCCCTCATGATCATTAAATATTTGTATACTATTTTTAAAGGAATAAAATATGAGTAAAATGAGTAACAGCAATAGCCGAAAAACAAAGCCCTTCTGGAAAGCTTCAGCTTTCAACTTCATGGATTACTGGGCAAATTTTGCACGAAATTGGTACATTATGTATCCCTTTTCATTATCAGTATGAACAAATCATACAGTTTTAAGTAACACTGATAAAAAATTCTTTCATGACGAAAAATGTCAATGCGCCAAATGATTTTTTCTCAGTATTTTTGTTCTGCTTTGCTTGTTTGGTGTGTGTGTTGGACGTTGGCTTTGTTTGTTTGTTTGCTTCTTTGCTTATGGAAGTCAACATACTCCAAAATATATTTTTTTAAATTAAAATTTATGTTATTGTCATTATTATATAGAGTATACTGCAAAATATATTATTAAAAATACGGGTGATGTCGGCTGTTTTTCTTTTAAGGTTGTACTCGAGATTATATTGTCGATCAAATGTTGTTTACAATATTATCTCGAAGACCTAACGAGTCCTATCTCAGTAACTTTTCATAATGTTGAAAGATGTACTTCATGAATGAAGCACATTTTGTTTGAACAGTTGTCTTTAGGATACACCATATTTTTAAATTGGGGTGTTTTCCTGCATCCTATTTTCTCACATTGGGGTAAAAAGAACATTATTTTAACCCATTTTAATACACATATATTTAGTTGAGGGCTGGTGCACATATACAGTTTTTTTTTTAAAATAATTATTGACTTCAGATTCTGAAATTGACCAAACCTAATGGCAGTGGTAACACAGTGCTTATTGGGGTATAGAGCCCATCCATTGTTTACACTGCTCAGCTGTTACTGATACTGGCTGTTGAGTTCAAGAGTCTCATATTTCCATGCATGGCCATGGTCAGTGATATACATATACCCTACTTGCACCACTAGTGATAGTGACATTCCCTGCTTGCACTAAATGCGACTAGTCCTAACCAAGCTTTGTAAGGTAGCTATGTAACAGTTTTTCTGATTGGTTGGGTCAGATTGCAAAATTTTGCTTGACAAATTAAACTGTAGAATGACTTCTAAAGCCAATTTATATCCAAAATAATACTTCCAATGTTATAATATACAATTGTGGTACAGAATTACATTGTTTGTATGTATATTTAACACTGATAGCATGGAACTACTTCATTAAGCAGACTAATATTTCATGTGTAAACAGGCACAACTTTTGTACAGCAATGTATGACAGATATTACTACACAATAGTGATTTGGCCTTTGCACTGGATAAGAAGTTCCTTTTAAAAGGGAAGTATGGTAACCTGAAGCTTGGTGTTCCATGCAATGCGATTTCTACTTCAAAATAATACCAGATGTATCAGAAAAATAACATGAAACTGAATGTCTTTTGTTTCACAATAAAGGTTGATCATTATGATTGATGCCGTGCATAGTATTCATTACAATATAGTGTTGTTTCATTTCACAAATTGTGCACTAAAATGCAGAAGATTGTCCTTTTTAAGGACTCGTCTTGTTTAAGATGAAAGCATACTTGCATTAAAAAAGAAAAACAAATGTTAAGTTGGGGAAGGGAAATTACACCATATTCTAATATGTGGTAATAACAATCATACACATTTGTGTTCGTACGATGATGCAAACGGCTCATTACGTTCTTCTGGACTCATACACGAATGTTTTCCTTTCTGCTCTTGACGCGTTGAAGTGATGACGCGCTACGTATGCCAATTGCGAGGCATAACCTGCGTCAAACCGATTTCAAGTATTTTAAGCATGTTATTACAGCCGTCTTCAAGACCTAGTATGTCGTTGTATGCAAAGGTAGCTGCTTGAACATTATGTTATTCTGGACCCGGAGCTGTATTTTTTTAGGGTATGGAAGAATTAGGTAAAAGTCGCCAAAGGGCAGAAAAAAAAAGTATGCCGGTGTGAAAGCAGATATAGTCCGGTAGGAGCCATAGTCCGGGGCTCCATAGACGATAACGGAATAAAGCGTGAAACTAATGTTGCGTAAAGAGTCAACTGAGTCGATTGCCCTATTGTTCACCATTGTTCCCGGACTATGAGTACGCCGGACAATGGTTACTTCTACACCGGGATGGGGATAAAGGAAGAGAAGCAAAAGAATGGTATGATATCCGTTGTGTTCATGTAAAGCCGTAATCACATTACACAGGAAATGTTCTGGCCTCAGTGCTGATATATGGAGGATATGTGGGACGCTTTATGTCTGCTATAAATTTAATCGAGATGCCCTTTGTGGGCAAGACAAAGATAGTTTGGTCTATTTTAACACTTTAAATTCTTTTTCGTAGTCCACTTGTAAATAAGCTTCGATTATTGGGGCATTCCCCAATTAGGACGCTTGTATCTGAAATGACAAAGTTAATGCTCAGTTGACCTCCACGTTTGTTGATTTCAAGATATTTTTGCAACTTGAGTAATAATCGCTCGTAGCTCTGTGTAACTTTAAAAGATGACGGGGAATAATCCCTCTAATGCATCTGACAGATGACTTGAAGACGCGATTAAGACAAATTGAAATTATAAACTATTTCCTAATCAGAGAATACCCTATTAGACATTCTGAGGGGTCGCAAGAAATTGAAAGCGATTTTTAAAAGACCGTTTGCTATTCCAAACTTGAGGAATTACTTTAATGTTAAAATTTACTATTTTTTTCACCACAGTGATGAACGTGTACATTAAAAACGGCTGGTGTAAAACGCATAATTGCATAGGCTGCATAATTTGTACGAAAATTGGAATTAGCACTGCATAAATGACTTAAAGCAATAACAGCACATTTTTTGAAGAGCGCCCCCAATTTTCTGGATATTTTGAGGATTTTTGCACAGTTGCATTGGTAATTGGCTAGTAAACAATACCTGTAAATGCTAGAGCTCAACATTCTCTATGTGTCGCAAAATAAGGAATTTTGTAATTAGAATAATCAATATCGGAGATAAATAATTCAACGGCTGTTGGAAACGTCCTTCATTATGAAATAGCCGGGAAATTGCGCCATGTACGTGTTTACGCTCACCCATTAGTTGCAGTTCTTTCGGTTCAGGAAAGTCAAGTTAGAGGTCATTTTCTTGAGGTGGCATTATTTTCGGGACTGTTTCACCATGAACGGACATAAATGTGGCGTTTCCAGCTCCACCATTAAATTACAATCAGGGATCCCAATTCTAATTACAAATCGCTTCTTTTATGACAAATACGCATTTTTGAGCATTACCTCGCGCAGGTATAGTTTTCTAGACAATTACCACCACAACTGTGCAAAAATCTCAACTTTTGAAAATTGGGGGCACTCTTCAAAATATGCTGTTATTGCTTTAAAATACAACTCAGACCAAATATAGTTCTATGGGTAAGAGTGATTAACCGTGCCACCCTTGGCCCGCCCCCTGAACCATAAAAGGCGTGGATGGTATTGTCGTACCGATATCAATTGTTTACATCCTTTTTGGCGACTTAACGAAACGAAACGGGTCAACTGCATTGGTTTGTGAGCACTTTATTCTGTCATGTCACGTGCAAATCTTGATAAATGACGGAATAAAGCTTGTAAACTAATAGGTGCAGTGAGCCTGCTTGTTTCGCTTCGCAAAGCGTAATAAGCCCTTCTTCGTCTTCAGCTAAACAAAAGCATTCCACTCAGTGCAATTTCCTCTAAGTCAAGGATACCCTCTCACATGGTATTTGATCAACAAACGGTGAAAAAGCACTTGGAGTCCCTCATAACAGAGTGGCCTAGCTTCCATAGTAGGCTATCAGCTGAATTCATATTTCTGTGTTGTAGATTGATGATTTTATGTTAAAAACTTGATTTTGGGGTATTTTCATTGAAAAAAGTCTATGAAATGGTAAAAAAGTGCTGTTTCTACCACTTTTAGACACTACATGAGTGGACCTTTTTCCTTTCAAAATACTGTGCAAATTAAATGTAACGTTTAAGAAAATTCTTCATGGATGGGCCGCTCATTTTCTCACCCGTTACAGCACATTTTAGAGTATGTTGGAAGGAAAAAAGGTCCACTCATGTAGGACTAACTCTGGTTTAAACCCGGGTCTAAAGTTAGACTCCCTTTCAGAATACAAGCCCATGACTCTCCGTTACAGGACTTCTTAATTCATGACACCGGTCATGACCATTTGTTGATCAGCAACTAGAAACCTATTATGTGAACGTATTTGGTACCATCCAATGTCAACTATTGTGTCGTCTATAGTGCTTAAGACATTACACTGTTTGCCATACTTCCTATTAAACTACTTCGTAGTCCATATTTTGATTGATCCAGTACATTAAGTCTAATGTAATCGACATAGCCTAGGGATGAAATATTTCAAATGTACCGATAGACTGAAAAGAGTCCATTTAAAGATGATTATTGTACTGACGCGGCTGTTTGAAAGTCTCATTTATTTCGACAAAACCAGAATAAAACCAAAAAAAAAACATCACTGCTACACACACTTTTGACATCTTAAGTTACGAAATTCATTGCGGGCAAATATGATTTGTCTTAAAAATCTAGTTTAACAAGTCTATGGGGAATAGAGGGCGCTATAACATACGAATCCTGATCTTTGTAGTCTATATAGCCAGATTTCCGCAATCGATGTTTCTAATTTGAGCTCATATGGTACATTCTTAGATGAGATCGTCACAGGTCAAATGCAAAATAAGCGCAAGGGGCAGGTTTTTGAAAAAAATGTAGGATAATTCATACAGATAGAACAGCAATTCAATTCACCACTTCTCCTTTGTGGTTGGTTTTGCAATCGCTGTGGTTACACCTAAGATAATAATGTTAAACCAAAAAAGTTATAAATAATAATGTTGAGAAGATTTACATACCCACTGTGTGCAAAATTTGTCCAATACGTCATGAATGTGTAAGATAATTGGCTTTGTTCCATGGTTCCAAAATTTGTGGGATGACCGAAGACGTAGTAAATGTCTTCTGCATGCAGTGGTGACGGAATTGTATCTTTTGGTTCATTTGCTCGAATAAAATCAGTGTCATTATAAGCAAACTCATATAAAAATGTGCTTACGTTTGTGTCAGATATGTTAGCGTGAAGACGGGCTACGTTCAACGCGTATGAGGCAAAATTTGTATCATAAAACATTTTCATCCCCTGAATAAAGTTATTATTATTGTCATTAAGACCTTGTATGTCATTGTAAGCAAAGATAGCTGCTTGAACTGCCAAGTCTCTACCTTTGCAATCGCTATGATCTGGACAAAATGCTCCTACCGTTTGATAGACTCCATCAAGGAATGTCTCTCTGTCCGTCTCTGTTTCGTTCACGTAAAGTACAGAACCGTCGCCTGTATTGATTCCAATCAGTAGATCATATTGTTTTGATACTAGGGGATGTTTCGAAGGTATCCAATTCACGTATGAATTCTCCATCAATTACAGGGTTGAAACTATAGGGAAGTTTCGAATATTCTGAAAGTAGACTTTCTGCAGACTGATTTCTCAAAAACTGCATTAAACTATTATAATCTTTTTCTGGCATTGTGAATCCAAGGTTCTGGCCGAGCAAATAAGCTACGCTTGCCGAGATATTTGGATCACTACTTAAGATATAAACATCAACAGCACTTTGCGATATAACACGTTGAAATAAATCGTTTGTATTCAGCGGAGAAAGTAAATGATATAAAACGCTGTTCGCTCCAGCAGACTCTCCAAATATGGTAATTTGGTTAGGATCACCTCCAAATTTCTGGGCATTATCTTTCACCCATTGAAGAGCTAAGCGTTGATCCCATAGACCCCAGTTTCCTCTAGCATGGTCGTCACCTGTACTGAGAAAGCCAAATACTCCCAAGCGATAATTGATGGTTACGACCATGACTTTGCCAAAAGCGGACGGAATGTGAGCTGGATAAAGTTCACTTGAACCATGTACAAATGCGCCTCCGTGAATCCACACCATAACTGGTATCAAATTTTCATTTGTTAGACGAGGAACAAATACATTAAGCGACAGACAGTCCTCATTTGTGTATTCTGGTAAGATACCAGGCTGGGGACACCAAAAGCCATAATTAACTGCTTCAAATGTTGCAGTCCATGGTTCGCGTGGTCGTGGTTTTGCGAAACGTAGATTTCCAGTAGGCGGTGCAGCGTAGGGAATTCCTAGGTACGAATCTATAATAGTATCCAAAACAGTTTCTGCAATGCCAGATACTAAACCTGTTGTCGTGTTGACTAGAGGACTTGGATCAATCGCAGTAGACGTTGTTTCACTGGGTTGTGTTGTCTGTGAATTTACAACAGAGATCAGCGATAACGTCGCAATAAGAAGAATATGCCAGGACGTACAACTAAAGTGCGCCATTTTACTACTAGGATAATGCCAACAACAACTGCTTAAACCGACTCCCTGAATCGAATCATTCAGGTATTTCGCATTCCTTACCTACGATTGATGCTCATTGATGCATGCACCTCGGAACAAAACAATTTTGTTTGGGTTCGAGGGCAGATTTTACTCCTGACTCACTGACTCAGGTACTTCACATCACAGGCCTTGCTTACAATTCGTGGTTATTAATAATAATTCGTAACAAAAGAATTTCATGTGACGTTAATTGGGTTAGAGGGCAAATGTTCAAAAGACTTTTAGTGCAAATACTTTCGAACAGATTTGTGACATAGCAATGGCGAAAGCAAACGCGTAAACGTAGACTTGTGGGGTCCGATTACACACACCAGACCCAGCAATTTTTTTAATTATATTATATATAGTTCTGAAAGTTACAAATACCGCAAAACAATGCGGCTAGCACGAACAACTTTACCGGACACTCACCTGATTTATAACATGATTCTAGGTTTGGCGCCGGGGGAACCGCTACGCTATTGCGATAACACACGTCAACGATTCTTATACCACAACAATCAGGCACGACGTGTTAATTACTGACTTTCACACCATGCATATACATGTGGTGTGATCTATGCCCAACCAATTACTGCTCTGGGTCATGCATTTAACAGGCAGGGAAACCCCAAAATCCTATGTCTGTGGCCCGAGGTTCCGATAGCCCATGTAAATGGATGAACAACACGGAATACGGAACTAGCAAAGTGGTATAATGGAACAATGTCATGGACGGGAAATATTTTGTGAAGTGTAGTTTTAAAACCGTGGGCATCTTCCCCTGTCAAGACATCATCAAGACGATGTGAGTCACTTTTTTTAAAAACCACTGACATTTTCGCTAATATGGGACTTCGATCTCTTGGCACACAAATGTACTACGGTGTCTAGATTATTATAAACTGAATGTATTTGAGACTTTTTTTGGCCCAGGGCGAATCTGAGCTAATCTGTTTGACCTTTCTGTGCTGTGGGTTATAAAGCTCTACAAAATGACCCAATCAAGTTAAATTATATTAAGTCAGTGGCGCGTTTTTCAGTATGATCTAACAATGTTGTGAGAGTTCGTTTGTGTATAGTGCGTTTATCTTCTCGAGTCAGTGACAGCAGTAATGTTTTATGCAGTGGTCGGTGCATTAAATCGCAGGCTCTGATTTGAAGCGGTAGTATACGCACTGCGCGTATTAAAGGCGGGTGCGAAAATGCACAGTCAAAACATCTATCAAAGGACCTGCTGGTGAGATTTCAATAACCCCTCCTAGCCTACGAAAATCTGAGCCCTCTGGAAAGTTTCTTAAGTTCCACAACCTGCTGCCAAAGAACTGAGGTCGTCTACTGAATTTAGCTCATTTTTTTAAGTATTGAATTTTTTTGATGTGATTTTAAGATCGGTAATTAAAATTGTCTTATCAATGTATAAAATTTATTTCGTGAAGAAAAGCGCTCTATCGATGGTGTTTATTATGTATAAATACGCCTTCCCCAAATATATAACTTTCCACTATAAGCTATCTGTAGTCTAGATCCGTCACCTATGTTATCCCGGGCTAAGCCAGTGGAATTGGAACCAAATTTCATTCGTGGTTCGTGGCTGTTTTTTGGTACGACAATTTCTTTTCGACCCCAAATTTTTTGCAAGTGTATTTTTGCCCGTGATATTAATCAAGGCATTTAAATGTGCCTCATCTGATTACAAAATATAATTTACTGTGTTTCACACATGATGTCCATCGCCGACATACTTAAGGCGGTGCAGCGTAGGAATTCCCGAGGTACGAATCTATATAGTACCAAAACAGGTTTCTGCAATTCCCATACAGGTAGGAACGCCAGTGGCATGACTTCCGGTATTTTTTAACACAGGACGTGACCCCGATATGACGTCACAAAATTTTAAATCAAGCGCTAAGATTTGCGAGTGGATACTCTAAGAAAATTAATATCGAAATGATATTAAATTTCGGTTTCAATTATGTAACTAACCACGCATATAAGATACAAACTTTGATTCCAATAGAAATTGGTAGAGATAGAAATATGTGCATTTGTGGCGAGGAAATATTAAAGCTAAACACGCCGAAATACGTCCCAAAACGGGCGAAAGTCATAGTCACGAACTACAAAAAGAATATATATTTAGGCCACATGATGAATTATTACATCAAAGCGAAAAAATGTACAGAGTGAGATCTTGATGTACATTAGTTGTCTGAAAAATCGTGATGACATTATGGCACGCTAAAGACGGCCATTCGCATGTTGTTGTTTCGATCTAAAAGGTGTTTGCAGCGTGACAATGACACGCAAGCAATACGCAAGTAGATACGAACCACGTGCAGGACGCTAGAAGAAAACCGGGCTTTATTTGTGCCTCTTGGAAACTTTCAGAGGAAAAAATAGGTGGTTAAGTGGTTAGTAATTTATTGGGAAACTATCGTTTTACAGACAGATATGCACTAAAGAAGATAAAGACAAAAGTAATGATGACTGAATGAGGCTACGGCAGTGATAGTAAATGTGTATCCCACTGTGATTCTCTATAAAGGGATAGGCTATCGCGTCGAAAACGTGAGGGCGAGGGAAACCGGAGAAAAAAAAATGGACGGCCGCCCTTTTGCTCTACCCAAGAACAGGTCGTGCACGTACAAATGAATAGGGAAAACTACGGAAAAGGGACAGATTAGGACGATTAATTGTGCCGTTAGTCAGGGTTGGTCAATTATTTGATGGATTGTCGATAGGGTGGGTAGTTCGAACCAAAATATGATTCAAAATGTTTTAAAAAGTCTTTAAAATGCCATATTTCAGGTTTCAGCTAACCATATACAATAATTCATGCAGTAAGTGCTTTGACTATGCTAGATTTCCAAAGTATATAGATATTATTTTTTCCGCTTTACTACACCCCCCGGGCCCCCAGAGCAATTAGCAATTGGACTTGATAAGCATCATAAAGCTGATGGAGGGGTCCGGGACGGGGGGTGCGTAAAGGTGGGGGGTACCGGGGGGGAGAAGTAGCATCGTTATCTCTTTTACAGGTTTATTAAGAGATTGGGGGCATGCACGTTATATTTAAAAAAATACTAAGATAGTTTGGAACTAATCCTGGAGGGTTCTTGATTTGGTCGGGGTACCCATGCTAGTTCCAAAAAAGAGCGACTAGGGGGTATCAAATTCAGTTGTGCTGATGTGATGTTTCAATGATAAAAAATATTAGGAAAATGTAACCTAAACATATCAACAAAATATAAACCCCCGAGTGTGTAATTTTACTTGCAGATAGCAAAGTGTCAACATTTTGTATATTGGCCTACACTGAAAATATTAACTAGACAAATAAGAGGTCTATCTGACTAATTAATTCAGTCATGCAACATTTTTTTTTAGAGAATCCAGAAAATAGTGCTAAAAGGGTTTGAATTAAAAAAGAATTTTTCTTTTTTTAAATATTTTTGGATTAAATTTCATTTATTGCAAATATTTCTACAACTAACAAATTAGGACTTTTTAATTACAAAATCGTCAAAAAATAAGACATCGACCAATGTGTATTAAAGCGACATCATAATGCATAAAAAAAGATTCAGACATAATGAAAGACCCTTACTGACATCACTTCCACAAGTTTGAAAACAATTTGGAGTTACATTCTGTAAAAACAGTAAAAAACAGGAAAAAGTTCCAGAGGGGAGTGGCAGTGTTCGTGGCATTTATGGAAAAATGAGCGAATACTTTCCGCGTGATTTCGTTTTGTGACATACTGCCAGCATTTACCAAAACGTGAAAAGCATGCTGTGCATCAGCTTCAAAGGAACATTTGCTATGGTATATTTGCAAGCAGGCTAATCCATCTTTTCATTGTCCGATCAATATCTTACACAAGCTTAAGTACAATGCCTGATCATGGTCTGAATGCTTTGAATTGTGTCACAAAACATGATAGATACACTGTAAATTCTGTCAGGGATGTCACAACACCTTAGTTTTCTGTCCCCTTCTAAACAAAACCCTGCAAACTATTATAATTCAACAAAAACGGGCTCCGTTAGACTCCCGTTAATAGGGGTTTATTTCACTGACAAGCGGTCATGTTAGCCGCCCTTTCGGGGTCCAAGTTCAGAACCCCTGAGAATAGGCATTGTCACCCCCCCCCCCAACCCAATCGGATAATCTCGCTTTGAAGAAAAAAGATAATGCACTCTATGGGGTAAGTATACTGCACACAAAATCATTGTATCAACTTGGAAATTAAACTTGGAATCGGGACTGAAAGTTTGGTCCTTGACCTTGGGATTTAGTGACACTGTTTTTGGTGATAAATGTAAAAATCACAAGCTATCATCCCTTTAGGCCTAATTGTGATCCATTCCTACATGTTATATCCAGCGAAACTCACGATTTAAATGCTAATTTAATATTCCCATGGACATTATTTGATTTTAGATCACAGCATGATAGTCTAGACCTAGTACATGCATACAAGTGCACACAGTATTATGTACATGTATAGGCTAACAACGTGTACCCACCGTATATCACTAATCGGTCGCAAAAAATGGCCTAGAATACATTCGTTTTACTTCTACTCACAGTTAATTTCATGCAAAACGGGCCACTACTTTCCATACAAATTCCAAACGCTTGATATTTTTTCAGATTTTGACCAGAAAGTTACTTTATAAAGCATACATGCTCCTCTCCCCATAGAAAACCCCGTGCAACCTAGTGAATGTTTTGGGTAGAGCAAAAGGGATGCTGTGCAACTTCCGGTTTCTTCGCCGGCTCGCTATTCAATCGCGTGGAGACAGCTTATCCAGTGGCTATAGATCATTGGTGTAATTGGTGTAAGACTTGATGAAAGAATCATTAACTCTATACACGCTGTAACAACTCCTACATGTGCAATGTTTCATGAAGGATAACCGGTAAAAGGTTCTCGGTTTAAGTACGTAACCTGCTTTGGAAAGGGAAAATGCCCCACGCAAAATCCCTACTCCTCAAGCCCCCACCCCAATGAGATCAGGAAAAATAACAAATTGATAGTAATACGAGTATAACTTGAATATGTTAATCTTTTTCCTGGAGCTGGCCTGCGCACAAAGGTGTTGAAAAAGAAGTCTGCTCCTTTCGGACTCGAACCCGTAAACTCCTATTACTTGAATAGTCGCGCTTGCTAACTGAGCAACAAGGTGGAATGTGTAGGAGCGATAGATCAATCGGATATAGGTAGTAGAGTTGATCTTATTTGATCTCTCTATCAACTATCTTTTCACAACGTTTTTTTCAACTGATTTTCTAACAAGTGCGGTAATTACCATCGATAAATCCTTCAGAAGATGAAATATACCATAAATTTTTATCCCTCATAGCAAAAATGAGTCATATATCATTTTGATAATAGGCACATTCGCAGGTACTTGAAAAATGTAAACATGCAAAAGTACGCGGGAATTCGACGCTGCAATGACTAATTGCCTTATCGCTCGTGTCGAAAGCCTTTGAAAATTTGTATATTTATAAACAAAAATATACATATTTAAGACTTATTCTGCGTCTGTGGGAATAATGGCTCCTCTCCTGTGTTAATATAATCATTAAAATTGGCTAAAAATATCGTTCCTCTACCCACGAGTGCTCATGGCATGGTGCCGTCTCACCAATGTTCGAACCCTTAAAATTGGACCTTTTAACGGCTAGATGCGTCGTTGGCGTTCCTACTGGTACTCCTTTAGTCACGTGTTAACAAGAGAACTTGGATCATCGCAGTAGACGTTGTTCACTGGTTGTGTTGTTTGTGAATTTAACGGCGCAATTAGATGATACCAAGACATAATACTAAAGTACACACCATTTTACTACTACTGTGATATTAATGCCACCAACAACTGTTTAGACTGTTTAAACTTGTAAGAGTCACGGACCTGCTTGTCTCGTAGTGACTGTGCAATATCCTTACTATAAAAAGTAAAAAGTTACAAAATACCGTCTATTCATCCCATGACTCACGCTCTTTGCATATGCCTGTCACTAAAAAAAAAATTGTAGAAGCAACCCTAGCATACCAAGGATGTTAATATGCTAAGAAAAACAGGCGCAAAATTGGGACGAGGAGAGAAAGGAGTTAACAATACAACGACTATGAAAACAATTTAAAGATATCCAAAAATATCAATGAGAATCAATTTAGTACGAAGGCGGATACGCTAGTGCACCAATTTCATTCTGGCTTTTTGTGTTACAGGGATAAGCATATAGGGAGATGACTCGATCTCATGATATAAATTTTTCATTTAGATTGAATGACCTTGACCCCTAATCCATCCTGTAAAGTTTCCGCCATTTTTTTCATTCCATTTTGATGTGATAGCTAAAATTTATTTTGAAACCTATAGAGTACTGCGTACAATTCATGTTGGTTCTCCACATCGGGCATATTTCCCATAATATTTAAATTAACCATCTACTAACCCTAAATTTCATTGGTAAATTAGAAACATAGTAGTTTTCTGCAGACCGCCCACAGTTTGAACCGCTTCCCGGGAAAAGCTGAGGTTCTGGACGAGGCTATTAGCGATCGGGCCATTGGCATTTGAATGTGTTCCATCCTATTACAAAGTAGCAATTTCCTCTGTGCTCATGAAGAACCACCGCCGACCTACCTTAATTCCAAGCTTAATACAATGTACCATTTAAACGAAACCACCTAATTGATGTGGATTGCAATAGTCTTGAGATTACTGTATAAAGCGTCGGCTTCATCACATACTGATATATCTCACAAAATACGTGTTTCGTCGAGAAAATCGCATTAAAATCTTCCCTTCGTATACGCTCGAAACATACCGATTGGTTCATTTACTATACCAGGCAAAAGGAAATATCATCAAGAAAAACCTCAGAGTTTTTAATCAGTGAAAATAAATGCTGTGTTATCTAGCCAACACTATTTAATATGATTGTAAACTTATAGAATCAGTATGTGACGAAGATTTTTTTGTTTTTCCAAACGATGTCTGGAAATAGAACACAGATAGACCAGTATGAACGTATTCATCACCGTAATTTAAAAAAGGCGCAATTGTCTTATCAGTGTATCACATATGTGATCAAGGCAGATCGCGCTGTATGTGATGCAGCTTTGATACACCTGGCCACCAAAAAAAAGTATCTCGGCCATGTTTTTCGATCGGTATTGTGTCAAAAGTCAGACAATTTTGAAAGTTTTCGAAATAACATTTTAGTGTCTAGGTCTTGACTCTTTCATTTAATACCTGGGTTGTAAAAAAAAAAGCCTACAGAAATGGCGGAGTAGACGCCTGAAAGACGCAACCCCCAAAACCAAAATTGAAGTTTTTGGATTTTTCAATGGCATTGCAGTTGTAATGGGACACGAACAGTGTTACCACATCAATATCGCACAGACTTTCTCGCTCATTCAGTCGGAAAAACCTCTTTGTGCTAAAAATCAATCACCACGTATTATTGCGTTGTACAAACATACAGGACCATTAAAAATCCAACAAACTGCAACTGTGGTTTGGGGGTGGCGTCTTTGGGCGCTCCTCTCTCAGCCAATTTGCACGCTTTTTTACAAGCGAGGTGTTAATGAAAGAGCACGACCCTAGGCAACAAAAAATTATTATTTTCGAAAACTTTCAAAATGGGCTGACTTGACCAATACTGTCGACTCGAAAAACAGCCGAGAACGTTTGTGCCAGTGTAGGCTCGGTATTGATAATAAAGATATATGGATCGGGATCGATTCGAGTCTTAGATAGACACCAGATAACTCGGGGGTGGGTGTCTAAAAACGGGGGACGAAAAAAACGGGATGGAAAACGGGGACGCAAAACAACACACCGATGATGGATCCATCACCGGAGTAGTTTTTCGTCCCCGTTTTCCATTCCCCGTTTTCTAGATACCCCCGGAGTGGATCTAGAAAAGAAAAACGGGGGTTTGGAAACCGGGGACGAAAAACAACACACCGAAATGACCGATTGAAGGATCTTCCTGGGTTGTATAACGTATATCGACCGTGTAAGTACGCATGCACGTATTTTAGAGTATCACATAGGATCTATGTCAAAATAGACTGTATGTGAAAAATAAATTTGAATTTACATGCACATAGATCAAAAAGTTGCTAATTAAATCTCATTAATTAGGTAGAGTCCCAAGTCTGAACTCTGAATTATGAAGAGTTTTCAAGTCATTTAACACTACGGCATTCTCAAAATGTCAAAAAATATAGAAGAACAGTTATGTGATGCAGCCGACGAATTACCTCCTGTGTGCAAGAAATAAATTTGTTGAATTTCTATTCTAAAACTAAATTAATTCTAAACCAAAAAAACCCAAACTTAAAAAACAGTGAAAAATATAAAAATTACCGTCCGATTAGGAGTTTGACAGTCCGAATATGTGCGATCGTATTTTTGTCCTGCCTCATGTAGGAGTGTTGTATTTTTATATCGTGCTGCTTGTGTGTTTTTCTTTTCAAAATGGCGATATAAGTGCATAAATATACAAAATGTGCTTCTAAAACAATGGCAAAAGTATTGCCAACATGCAGAAAAGCCAATTTATATGTAAAAAGTGATTGAAAATTGTTTGACAGAAGTTCTGACTACACATTTCGTAATTAATGTCAAAAGTTGGGATTTCAAACAGATGCGGTATTTACGCAGAATCAAGTAGGCAAAAACGTTCCATTTGATTGTCATTAGCGCTAAATATGGCGGTTAAAGAAGTGGTTATTGATAACTTGCCAATGGTACTCCAACAGAGCTGGCCACAGGAAGGTCACAAAGAGCTGCAAAAGTCGCTAAATGAATTTTACGCGTTTGTCAAGGTCTATTGTAAAGTTTGGGGGGGATCGGAGTGGAGTGGTTGTATGGAACGAATAGATAATTTCAATAAAAGATTGGAGCACGTTCATCACCGTAGGACTCTGGAAATTTACTTGCAAGAAAGAGGTACGTGAATAACCCTTAAACCAAACTTTTTAATCGTACCGTAGACATTTTGCTGTTTGTCAGGCAATGAGGGCAATGTGAACGCGTAATTAGACATGATTTACGTAAACCACGTGATTATCTTGAATTGCAATTCGGGTGTCTCTGAATTCTCGATTTTTTTGAAGACGACTGTCTTCCATTGACTTATCTCAATTTCCGGTCCACACAACCACTTTGATTTTCCCATAAAACATTTAAGTAAACCCAATGAACGCGTTCAATATTACGCGGCTGGTTATAGCCATTTCTTTGTTTCTGTGACTTGTATTACTTCTGGAGTGCAATCGACAAGTTAACGTTTGCCAGTCCTTTAATCCGCCATACTTAGGAAGGAAACATAAACAATCAAATCAAACGTTGTTCACCCTCTCGGATTCTGGAATAACATCAGTATGAAAAACACAACTTTGGATTTTAATACGCATTGGTGGTCAAGATCCATGGAGATTTGAAATCAATTGGTGATTATGAATTTATTTTATGCTGTTGTTGCATATTTTGCCAGTGTGTGTATATAGGGACATTGCTGCAAAATACAAAGCATTTGCATTGAAGATAACGATGAAACTCGTGGGTAATTTTATCGAGCTGTAAATGTTTTAAACTCCAAAAAATGTTGAGTAAAAAGTGTCACAGCTCTTAATGTGAGTAAAATCTTAGTCAAGTTGAGTAACATTACACAAAGCTGAGAGTATATTTACCCAACAATGGACTAAGCTTAGTCAACAAAAGGAATGGTATACTCAACGTTGACTAAGATTTTACTCAACATTAAGAAGCTGTTGTGACATTTTACTCAACATGAGGTAAAATAATTTTTACAGTTGTAGTAATATTAAGTCACAAAATATGTTTATTATTAGGTAGTTTAGTTTAGAGATGTAATGTGTGCAGCTACACAGGGGATTAGGTACTGGTAGGTTATTTATGGCGAATTCATACTTTAGGCCCTGAAAATTTGTACTAGTTTCTTGAGGTGGCCTTTGATGAAGTGAGGAGGGAGAGGCTGTTTTGATTGTATTTTTTTTTTGCTCTAAATGCACTAAATTAGGCCTAACATATGTTGTTTTGCCCTTTGTTCGAACAATCGGGAGGGTCGGTCGGTCGATTTTGGTAAAAAGACAAGACGCAGGAGAAAGCAATGTCATTATTAATTTGATGTTCTCTAGACAACGTAAGTCTTTCAAAACAACAAAATAAAAAGTCTGGTGGATATGGGTCACTTGGCGACCAACATTTGCCAAGCCAATGGCCCATTGTAGTATGTGCAACCAATAATACCGTTTACAATGTAGCACGAGAATACTTTTATTAGTATGTACTTCATGTTACTGAACTGTCAAATGTAGCATCCAATTGAGAAGATGCGACGTGGTTAAATACAACGTCAGCACCGTATTGATGTGAAATGCACAGCGAGATGTCAAGATATGCATCTTTAAATCACACGCAAAATGTGGTTAAAATAATAAAATAGTAAAAAAGGTCAAATATTAAAAAATTAATATCTTAAAATGTGTTCAAATATCAAATATGAATTGTGTTTTGTCCAACCTCATTAAATTAACTCATTTTATGTTTATTTGTATTTGTCCTACACTTTTTGGTGAATGAATACCATGTAGATAAAAATAATCTCTTTCCGTCTTACATGAATTGTATACTATAATAGATCTTTGCGTTAAAAGAAAAGGGGAAGGTACGAGATTCGTCTTTGCTGAAAAAACCGAGCGGCCACAATTTTATGAATGAAATACCTAGAGGAAACACATGCTGTGGTTGACATTTGCCGTTCATACTAAAAGGTGCATCCCAAACTGCCAGAGGAAAGAACGCTTGAAATGGTTTTCGCGAGCTTTGAGGTGTATTACCAGGATGATTAGTTTTAAAATTAATTTTGAAAAAAACAAAAAATTAAAAATCTGTATTTAATTTTAAAACATCAAAAAAAAAAACGATCGCGTCGTTTCCGCCACACTACTTTTGGGTCGGTCGGAAAATGGCAAACACCCTTTTTAGGCCTTTTGGCGGGTCTTTCACAAAAACTAACTGAATTACGACCATCTATGAAATAGAGAAGAGAGTGTGTATGTGCGTGTGGGCGCACGTCCCCAAAAACTCATATGATGGGGGATAACATACCCAATGCGTGCAAAATTTGCCAATATTCATGAAGTTGAAACGACAATTCCCTCTGTTCCATATTGCCATTCTCTGCGGCATGCCCGAAGACGTAATAAAGATCTTCTGCGGTGAAGTGAGTGATGGAATTAAATTTCTGGGTACATCTGGTCTATAGAATGTGGTGTTCTTGTACGCAAATTCATATACGAATGTTTTTCTTTCTGCTCCTGAGCGTTGAAGTGATGACGGGCTAAGTAGGACAAATGCGTAGGCATACATAACCTGCCCGTCAAAGGCGATCGCAAGTATTCCGCGCAAGTTATGTTATTATCTTCGACCTTGTATGTGTTGTAGGCAAAGGTAGCTGCTTGAACTGCCAAACTTCTCCCATGGCAGGACGCCATGATCTGGACAAAATAGCCCAACAAAAAAATCTACAGAAAGTAGAACGAGTCTCTCCCCAAACCACTTTCACGCTTATAAAAGGAGATGCATCTCCTGTATTGATCCCAAGCAATAAGTCGTATTGGCTGATATATAAAGACGTTTCAAAGTTATCTGATTACGTATGAACTCCCCATCAATTACAGGTTAAACGCTAAGAGGCAGAAGATCAAACGATTCTGCGAGTATACGTCAGAAAGACTGATTTCGCAGAACTGGTTATTTAATTAGTATCTCCAGAATAGAGAAACCAAGAATATGGCCAAGTAAATCGGACATGCTGCTGAAAAAGCTGCATCATTACTAATCACGCGGAAATTAGGCGGACTTTGCGATTTTATAGCGCGTTGAACTAGTTCGGTTGTATTCAGCGGAGAAAGAATTTGATAAAGAACGCTGTTTGCCCCGGCGGACTCTCCAAATATAGTAATTTGATTGGGTCACCTCCAAATCTTTCCGCATTGTCCTTTCCCATTCAAGGGCAAAGTACGTGTGTGATCCCACATAATCCCCAGTTTCCTCTGGCAGTATCATCGTCCGTGCGAAGAAAGCCGAAACACTCCCAAAAGGTGTTGATGGATACAACCACGACTTTTCCCAATGCAGCCAGAACAAACAGTCCTGGAGAATGCACTGCCCGCAACGAAGTGAATGACCCACCGTGTATGTATACCATTACAGGAACAGCAGCGCTATCTGCACGACTTGTGGAACAAATACATTGAGAGAAAGACAGTCCTCTTCAGTTACTTGTTTACGTATGTGGTGGAGTAGTAGGAATTTGAGGGCAAGCAGGGGCCCATAACTCACGGGCTTCAAATGTTGGGTCATGGTGCGAGGGTTGAGGTTTGCGAAGTAGTCATCTCCCACAGGTGCTGCTGCGTAGGGAATTCCAGATACAACATTCAACTGTACCCTCAGAAGCCAAATGTAGATCCAGATACCACGCCCGTAGTGGTATTGACCAAGGGGCTTTGATCATTCGCGGATGGCGTAGTTCATGAGGAGGTTTGTGTTGTGTGAATATGCGATGGAAAACATTACAGAGCGTTTGTCAGACACAAAATTAACAGGGCACAAGTGCCTACTATATAAGCCAAATATGCTTCTGTTAAACTGCCCATGTCACAAAGTTCCTGTTGCAAGGTGTAGTGTGATCGAAGGATATAACAATTGTCGGTCACGTGTGAATGCATATTATTCAGTGCCAGTTAAGTAATCCCATATTTATTATTTTTTCTAAGAATAATTCTATGGTTCCCTATTTGTTATTTCGTTGTTTGTTATGCTTCAGAAACCAAAATTTGTTAAAGATTATTTGTAAAAGGCATATAAGTATGGTTGTTAAAAATAGTCTTTTATAGTTGATGTGATTGTTGTTTGCCGTGTGGTGGACATCAACATACTCCAAATAAATATATTTTGGAATGCTTCATATTGTTATGTTTTCAGGTATTATATATAATGAAAAATATTATTATCAAATAAACAACAGATGATATGCTCTGTTGCTACATATTTTTGAAGCCCTACCGAGTCGTATCGCAGTTTTTGTGAGTATCTGTTTAGGAATCTCGTAGATACCAAGGTGAGACAGACCCTTTCAACAACAAAACAAAACAAACCCTTTAACAGTGATTCTGGGTGAAATTATACGCACTTACACAGATTTTAAAAAACGGAAGCCTATTTTTTTATGCAGTTCGTACTATGAATCGCTCACCCCCAGCGCTGGAGTGTCTTGTTCATTCTGATTTAATACAATTTGAGGTCCTTGCTCACTTACGCAAACTGCCCAGTCCAAATGGAACACGATTAGCTCGTACTCATTTGGCAATTCGAATAACTCATAAACTCCCATATATGGAAAAGCAAAACCCCCCCGGGAAGATAGAAAATTCTCGCAATCACGAGAAACATTTCGTGAATACAATATAAAACTTGGCAGTACAATTTGAACAAGGCTGTCTGACCGAGCTAGACCGCAGAACCGCGGACAGCTGGGTTAGGACCCGGATTACTAAAATAGCTATAGCTATGATTTCAAACTGTTAAGTATGACAGTTCCGTTTGGTCAAACATGTAATTACAATCAAAACCATTAAAAAACAATTAAAATGTTCGCTGTGCGAAAATAATTCCGATTCAGACAGCCTTGAACAATGCTATGTTTTGCAAACAGAGCTGGAACAACCCCCCCCCCAACTTAATTAGTAGCTTGTCTCCAAAAACTTTAAACACTTGCCTCATCTTCCAGATATAGCATTAAGAGGGAATGTCCGTTCATCCTCGCATGATTATTACAAACAGTTAGGTACACTTTCCCTGTAAGAAATCTTATATCCCTTACGTACCCTTGAGCAAGATGACTAGCAACCTGACGAACACCTCAAAAAGGGAGGTTTTGCGATGTATTTTTGTATTTTGTGTTGTTAGGATATCAGGGCACTTCCGTAAACACAAGGCAGGGTCTGCCTCGTGATTTCTGAAAAGTGTCAAAGGCATTTGGGTTTAAAGGGAATACTAGAGCAGTCCCTCAGGTGTGTGACTTGTGTTGTGGGTGAACATTGACATCATATTGTTATGTGCTCAGGTTAATAATTCTTTTGGCCATTTGGTTGTTCGTGGTAACGTCTAAGCAAATGTACCTCTAGATGGAACCTCCGAACTGCGGGTCACTTCGAAAGCCTGATAACAACCCCCAGACTGTTGAAAATCTCACTTCATATTCAAAGCAAAACGAAAACATAGCGGATAGACAGGGTTAGACAGAAAGACAACCTGATATTTAGTATAATATAGCTTGTTTCAATAGAAAGTTATTACCGATCCGCGTTCTTTGGAACGAGTTCCGAATGGAAGTAGTAAGGTGAGAACCCTGAATGTGCCAAGACGCCCTCGTCATTGCGAGGTTACCATTTAGCACAGCAAGTGCTATATAAAGTTCATTAAACTAAACTAAACGATATTTGATAGGGATACATCGAAAAATGGATATATCTAGTGGTTGTCAGTTTAGCATAAGAATTTAGTCAAACTGTCATTTGCACACATCTGCGCTTCAATGTCGGCAGTGAGGACGGAAGTGGACGGCCAATCACAAAGCGATTGCATTGATAACTGACGTCGTTTACATTGGTGTGTGAGCCCCAACACTATCGCCCTTATACTGCGAATTCGACCACTTTAAACTAGCCTTTCATGGGGGGCCACTTTCATCAAGGCGTGTGACTTTATTTTACTATGCTGCATTCAACTGTCAAGGATGTGCTTAGCGCCATCTCACGGGATCTCTCTTGTGCTCCGCTCGGCCGACATGCGCCTTCGGCGATTCATGTCACGTGTTACTGGACAACTTTTTTGAGGTCGTGTTGACCAAGACTAACTTTAAACCCGAGACCATTACCAAAAAATGACACGCCAAAATGATGGTCCGAATTGGTCGGCCATTACTGCCGGGAAGGAATCCAAACCCCAAACATTCCAAAATTATTTATAGGTACGAACCTTAGTATGTAATTAAAAATAATCCGCACTAAATCTCTGCAATTTTGGTCAAGAGCCCCAGATATTGCGCCAAGGAAGTCCGTTCCTTTAAAATTTCCAAAAAAAAAAAAAAAAACATACAGTATTGGATTGATGGATTAGCTAATATCCATACCAATATTATACTAAGTAAGTTGAAAAATGAAGCTTGAGGTGAATGGCTAGCATCCCCACAGAAATAAGTTATACGTCGAATGGGTCAAATTTAATTAAAGGTCATTGACCTCTGTCGTCGCTTGTGTCCACCAATGCCGCAACATAAGAAGTGCATTTTCAGATGTCTCAATCAATTATATATACCAGACACCTGGTCAATTTTGTCAATAAAATCGTGTTATTGCTCTTAGACTATATGGTGGAAAGGTCGCTGAGTGTGTTAGAAACAGGTATATTATCAACTCACAATTTGATAACCGTTCTAAATGTACTATAATTATACATGGCCTCTGAAAAAAATTGTCAAACTTTTACATTTGATAAAAATGTTGTTTTGTACTTAAAAAAAAAATCCCATATGGTATATTGCAGGTATAAGGCCCTTCACAATGGGTTTTTAGTTTCCTGCAGGTTAAAAAATATCGGGGGCGGGCCTTTTCATTATTCATTATTCATATTTTTAAGGTTTCCCAAACCGCGATACAAATTTCCACTTCCATTGCAAGTTCCATTAGATTTTTTTTTTAACACCACACGATACAGTAACTACCTACCTAGCAATAGGCTATCCACTCCTCAATCTCTTTTATTGTGATGCACACACTGATGTATTTTGTTCATTTATCGCGGTGTTATTCTCGGAACTGGCGTGTTATTACATCTCACCTGTCTTACGACCTCTAATCGTGTTGGGCAAAAATTCGTTACATCAAATCAAGGAGTCCAATCCCTTTTATTGCGCATTCCCTGATTTTACGCATACGGAATTATTGGTGGAATCCCCGGGCCCGTCCTACTTGGCCATGGGATCAAAGGAAAAAGAGTTCATTTTGATTACATACTCGCCCAGAAGATAGAAGTAACCATTTTCCACATAAAACAATAATAAATTTTATAATTACCATTTATGGTTATGGAAATTGTAAAGGTTGCACATTTTCATGAAAATGAATAAAATTGCAAATCTCAATTCTTTGATGAAATCAGTGATCAGGGAACATACACTCTGTACATGATCAAGCAAAAAATAATGGCATTATTGACAAGTAAATCACTGCTATTCAGGGACAAGCACTTAAGATTCCCCTTTGTTTATTTGGAAAACTGCAGAGCATGTAGCTCTTTGCCTACTGTCCACGCGCTTGAAAGATGTCAGGCGATATAGAAGGGATCCATGCCCAGTTTTGGGTAGACGTTTAACATAGGAGTCTCAAGTACGCAAATGAGGTATTGCCTTTGATTCGTCATGCATGTATGATGTTGTGAATCAGTTAGCGTTAGGACGGAAATCAATGGCAACTCCGTTATATACTTGGGACTTCAATATGATGAAACGTTACCCAGTTTGGATTGAGCTGGCATCGTTCGGTA
>JAMKCH010022474.1:0-19320 GCA_023653785.1 Ophioderma brevispina | reverse complement strand
AGTATAACAGTGCCATATGACACTGTGTGTATAACAAACATTCCAGATCCGAATTTTTATAACAAAGTGTAATTTGCTATATGGATGACTTCGGATTTGAGCTTAGTTATTTCACAACAGTGATGAGAATATGGTGGCAAGCATTAATAGATATGCAAAAACCCCATTTGTGTAGAAAGTTCAGTTTCGCTCCTCAGGAATCTAAGAGCTCATTTAACGTCACACACACCAACACTATTGTGTCATAATAGTGTGGTCATAGGGGTGATTAATGATCTATACTGCTTTAATCTTCCAAAATCTTCATTCAGTGGAATTAATTCCTAAGCATAAGGCTATAATTGTTTTCACATCCTCTCCGTGATTAGTCATAATCGCATGAAAGCCTGCCTGTTTTTTCTATTTGTATAATGTAAAGCAGTGCATCATAATCACCACATTAAAGGCTGACTCAGAGCTTTCGAAATATTTTTTTTTTTAATCATTTTCAATAAAATAGAACAACTAAAATAAGATATTGACCTAAAATGCTTAATTCCAAAGTTAGAGAGTAATCGGATGTGTTTCGTTTTTATTACGCAGTAAACATTTATGCATAGTATCAACCAGTGTCCACTAGGATCCGTGTATAACCAATTTCCGAGCCGGAATTAATAACAAAGTTGTGAATTAGCTATTGAAGGAACTTTCGATTTGAGCTTAGTTTATTTCACACAGTGATTATTTATATGGCCAAGGCCCCCCACCACCTTATGTGTATGCAACCAAATAAAGATTTGAGTGCGTCCTCATCGGGAAATCTCTGAGGCAGCATTTTCATAAGCTGAAAAATATCATCTAACATATATATGTGTCCAAATGCGCAAATGCGCCCTTTACAAAGATTTTAATCATTGCGATGTTTTACTTAAGTGTGAACTGCTCTGCAAAAATATACCACATGAACTTTAATGTTGTTTGTCTTTATAAATCCATTTTTTTGCTTTACGCGACAGGACATCAAGTGATATAGGCCTAGCAATATTCAATCATGGAGAAGCCTATGTAAACCTTATTACCTAACGTGTATTAAATTAGTATGAAATAAATTTCAATCATATTTGCTATTTATACAAATCCCGTTATTTATTTTCCCGATTTCAGCTTCTGGGGAACAAATATTTTTTTCTGTATGTATTTTAGGTGTCCAGATTTCAATCTGAAAGAATGTTTTAATGAGATGCGCCACGTGTCGCGGGTGTATGCATATACTCCGTGAATAAAAATGTGCAGGAGAAAGAGGATCTGGACCTTAATGCAATCACTATTCTAAATTTGTTGTTGTTTTATATACTTCCAATTTGAAAAATGAAAGAAATTCGATACAAAATAAGCCAGATATGACCAATTTTGTAAGCACAACCCTTTTTTCGCCATTCCATATGGATTTAACACACATAAACTTGTGTTTGTGAGAATGTATACAATATCATATCATGATACCTTTGTCTACTTAATGCTACATTTTCACTATAAATAATCAATAATGTTATTTTATACCATGGGGCCAACCGATATGAACGATTCAACACCACTTCACCTGTTGCAAGCAAGAACAACAAGATCTTCCCATTGGTTTAGGATATTGGCAAAGAGTTTAGTTCCTATTTGCATAGCTTGTATCTATCCTAGATTACAGTTGTCGTGCTTAACCCTTTTCATTTACACATCAGGATTAATTGGGTGAGATGTTGTGTGAACATTAAATTCTTTTGAATCAGTGAAGGCGATCATGGCTTTCATATCAATTAAACAAAATAGCATGGGTCACCATTACTTTCATATGCTCTTCCCGTATATCGTACATTCCTATTCTTGCTTAACTGTATAATCCCATTGGATGGAAGGAAAAAGAGGTGTGCTACAAAATTAGTCTTATCTGTCTTATTTTTAATCGTTTCTTCATTTTATTCAACATTTGAAGTATATTAGATTTGCTTTATTAAAACAACATCCCCCTCAAATCCATGATTCAGCGATTTTATCAAGTTCAATGTCATCTGCAACCCTTGCACAATTTTTTTTGATTCAGTAGTATAGGCTGTCAAATCTTTAAATTGTACACAACTTTTTTAATTGAGAGTAACTCCTACCTTCTTGACATATTTTGGTTTCTTCCCTAATCTCTCACTATAAACTTTGCATGTTAATCTTGACTTTAATTAACATTGTGTGTGTCAAATTCTAAGACTACCTAATGTTTTGCACATCACTCATTATGTTGCTTAAAATGATTGTATAATCATAGCATATTTTTCTCAATGTCCCAATATTCGCCACAACCTATGCGCCATGCATATATAGTAATAAAATAGCATTGACCAAGATCAGATTGTGGGTTTTGTCCAATACAGTTTTTTGTTTTTGGACCTTGGTTTGCAGGTTCTAAAAATTCCCAAGACTTTCCAAGGTAAGAGAATTGCTAGGATAAGGTATGTCATCTCTCTTTTTCACGTCGAAGACGTTAAGACTGAGGTTTACTCCAAGCCCAGCATGAAGTTGATTAAGTTATCCGCAACGTCGTCGTTGTCCACACGAAGTGATTAATCTTCGGTTTTCATGATTTATTCATTACTTACATATGTGTGAACATTGCATTGTTGTGATGAGACTAACAAACCAATAGCACTCTCTTTAGTGTCAACTTGGATTGTGCACAATATACACATGGTACAAGGCCAGGGGACTTATCACTGTGGAAGATATTGGTGGTAAAACAGTATCATACTAACCCTTCGGGGCATAAAACTCCGATTCATCTCAAACTTTGAATTGTGCATTAGTCTATGAGCCAGTTTTCCTGTACGGGCCTTAATTCGAGTTTGTTGCACCCACCTGGTATTGATTTCGTGCACCTTGAGCTGTATCTCCCATGCCTAAAATTGGCAATTTGATGGGGTAAGAATTTTAGTGATAATTTGAGAGCACCCAAAAGTTCCTGACATTAATTTGCGGACATGATCTTGACTCATTTATGGCGGGTGGTTCAACCACCATCCGGGGGACCTAATCAAGACGTACATTTTTTTTTCGACATAATAAGGACCAATAAGGAAAACTATTGATAACATTTTCCTCGCAATTTTATCTCGTACTTCTGGACAACTGCAGACCACTCAACACGAGTTGGATCGGTGCTGCTTTTCTCTTAATTTGTACCCTTAGCGAATAGCCACTGCCATCTTGAAAAATCAAGCCTGTGCGTAATATATAAATGCCATAAAATTCTTTTTGCGCTCCCAAAATACATTCAGCGGTTCTTATTTACACATTTGCGCCATTTTAAGTTCATTTAGCACGTAGCTCCTTGCGGCGGCACTCTTGGACGCCTAGATGTTTACTCCCTTTCAGGAGTTAAAAACTTGATTCGTGTAGTCGTGGATAAAATTTGGTCCTTCTGTAATTAAATTATAAAGGCTCACCCTGGCATGGGCTGTAGGGTCCGTGATAGACATGTCCTTATATATTGTAGATGAGGAACTCAAGTGGCTTAATGTTTCGTAAAGAGCAAATTATTTTTACTTTGACACTTTCTATAGGTTTCCCTTCCACGTCTGGCTCCCACCTGTCTGCCAGTTATTCGTCATAGAATACCCACAGTCATGGTACACGCTCACCAAGTTCAACTAATATCAGGATTGAACGAAGCCGTACTCCTTTCAGTGTTAGTTTATTCCCCATAGACAAAATTACATGATTGTACAGAAATACATGTGATAGGAGACCAAAACAGAGCAGATGCTCAGCATTTCAATGGCTACCTTGACTAATTAAGTTTAAGTATACATCAGTGCAAAGCAAGGACACACAAAAACAAACATAAGGAAGTGGCTTCCAACCAAACGAGACCCTGAGGACGGCAAGTATGTTGGCATATGATTACTACAATAAAAATAGCAATACTGAAAACGTAAAAGGATAAAATTGAGATTTTTTGAGGATCCGAATTTCTTTCATTTGCATCGCAATGGCCGCATAACACCCCGCAATGAACTTCCCGAAGGCATAATTGACAATCGAGTCAAAAAAGAAATCCAAAAACTACGTTTTGACCAGCTCGCCAATGCAAACGTCCCCACAAAAAGCTGCTTTTTTCTGTCCCGTGCAGACAGAAAACTCTTAAATCATCATCTACTGATCCTTATCAAGCTGGCGTATTCGGGTCCATCCACCCCAGATGTGATCCAACACACTAGACAAGGCATTCCACACATGCAGAAAAAAACCGTGGGGCTCGCCTTTCTATAAAATGTCCCCGTGTCCTCTTTAAGGTGAAATTACATTCTGATGGCGAACTCAATTGCCACAAACATGAAATTAACTATATCTTAGTCAGGAATATTGCAAGGAGATATGGCTTATGTACTTTTATAAATTGGTACACGGAATTTGAACGACATATATCTAAAGGATGGCTTCCACAGAACCATGACCCTGTCCTAGGATTGTGTTACGGGCAAGATCGGTCTAAACTAGAAAACGATACGCAAATTGCTTGCCCTGGTCCCCATATCAATGAAACGCAAGTTCTTTGTTACAAAATATGGAAAAGAACTGGGAATAAATTCTTTTGAAACCTGAACATAAAAATAGCCCGACTTATTTATGGATAATCAAAAACTCTGAGGGTTTTCAGATTACGAAACAGAGAGAATGTAGAGCCAACTAAAAATGTGAATTGGAACACAGTCGAATAATTTTCTTTTGTTTAACATATACAGAGTGTAGGTTACAATTATTTGAATCGCTCCAAATAATATTACAATAATGTATATGAGGTAAAACCAGACTGTTGTATAGACTAAAAAGACTATCATTAGGCAAAATATGTTTTAATCTAAACAAAATACCAGAATATTTGGAAACAATATTGGATACATAGGTGGTATGATCTTTCCAGGTGAGGCATTCGTCAAAAGTAACACCTAAAAACTTAGTAATGGATACTCTTTTAATTTAAGTATTGTCTATTTTGATTACAACGTCATTATATGACCGGTTACTATATCTATTCTTAAAGATCATAAAATTAGTTGTGTCAATATTGAGTGATAATTTATTAGCTCTGAACCAATTAGAAATATTAGTCAATTCTTTGTTCACTGTCTTTAGAAGGTACGCAAGATTATTGTGAGAGGCAATTAAATTAGTGTCATCAGTGTAAATAAAGAAAGTGAAGATTTTAGAGGAGTGTATGATGTCGTTGATAATGAAATAAATAAACAGGGGACCCAAAATTGAGCACTGAGGTACACCACAGGTAATTTTCAAGGTAGGAGAATTGCCGGATGGTATAAGATACAAATTGAGTACGATCAGCCAGGTAGTTCTGAACCACTCCAAAGCAGTACCACGAATACCATAGTGAAGAAGTTTTGATAACATAATATATCATGATTGGGGTTGTCGAATGCTTGCGAAGAGGTCCAGGAAATCCAAATGTGTGTGTTTATTGTCAAGGATTTGAAGTTGATCGTGTTATATGTTCAAGAAGGGCCATGTTAGATGAGTGACCTGGACGAATCCAAAATGCCGAATTATGGAAGTAAGTTATGAGAGAAAACAAGTGAAAAAGTCAATATGACAATACGTTCAAGAAAATCTTTGAGAAAAATGGTTGTAAACAGAAAGGGTCTGTAGTTGTGAGCGAGTACGCATCTCCAGATTGTAAAGAATTATTTGGAACAATGCCAGAAGAAGAAGAAAACTAAAGACAAATTAAAAATATGAGCAAGAGGGGGAGCGATTTGAAGTAGCAACAGATTTAACGATATCGGGTTTAATTCCGTCAAAGCCACAGTTCCCGTGCTTAGGGACCTACAGAGATCAATAAATTTCCGTGGTGTCAGGGGGGGATATATGATGAGTAGAACCTGAGAAGCGAAGGCTCAGATTCACTTTTAGTCTGTCATATTTGCCATAGGAAAAATGACCCCCCAAAGATTCCCAATTTAAATCCTATTGTTGATCGCTTGATGCACAAGTAATCGAGAAGATCGAGAAGGGAGGAAGATCGCTATTATGATTGTTTTTGAAAGCATTAGGCCTATGTTGTATACGGGTGTGATGTGAAGTGTCAAATACTCCACAGTATACCCCAAATCAATTGATCACGTTAACCCTGTCACTGACAATTACATTGTGCATATTGCATATTCAGCATTAACTGCAAACGGTGACTTCCTAGATGCATGCTCTGGGGATGCTCATTATAGTAAGCCCAGCCAGCAGTGACTCCGTGCATGGGCCAAGGCGCCATTCAATTGATTCATACTAATTACATCGCACACAAAACCCTTGTGATGGCCTCCTGGTGACCTCTTGACTTTGCTACCTCCGTGGAAAACCAAATTAAAGCAATATTAGCAAATTTTTGTGAAGGGCGCCCCCAATTTTTCAAAAAAGTGGCGATTTTTACACGGTGCCATTGGTAACGGGCTAGTAAACTATCATGTGAAGGTGTTTAAGCTCGAAAATGTCTATGTGTCACAAACGAAGAATTTGTTTGTACTAGAATAATGCTATCGGGAATCCCCGATAATAATTCAACGGCCTGCTGGAAACGGCCTTCCAATGTAGAAATGACGGAATTAGCGCCATGTACGTGTTACGCTCATCATTCGTTGTTTTAATAGTTCGGGAACGTCAAGTTAGAGGGTTTTATTTCTAGAGGTGGCACTCATTTCATAATGGACAGACATTTAACAAGTAGCATTCCAGCTATGCCGTTAGTCCAATCTGCGCGGGATCCAATTCTAATTACAAAATCGCTTTTTTGTGATAAATACGATTTTAGCATTCTCGTTCGCAGGTTAGAGTTTCCTAGCCAATTACCTATATGAAACTGTGCAAAAAATATCAAATTTGAAAAACTCTGGGGCGCGCTCTTCAAAAATGGCCAATATTGCTTTAAGGTGCTTGCAACGAGAGATTTCACATATCAGGTTGTCCTAAAAATCGAAAGTACTGATTTTTGCCCTGATGTAAAGTTTTCCATCAAAAATATCCCCATCTGAAAGGATAAGCTGAGAATTGCTTCATTGGTACCAACATTTTGAAATTTCTAATTTCTGTATAGGAGCAAATACGAAATTCGCCTATGTTTTCTATTGAACACTATAAGCAAAACAAAATCGCCCCTTTTTTTTTTTTTTTTTTTTAAAAGACATTTCTGTAGCGAAATAAAAAGCAAGAAACAAACATATAGTGAGTAGTGTCTAAATCTATTTGAAATTACT
Source organism: Ophioderma brevispina (assembly GCA_023653785.1). Lineage (NCBI taxonomy): Eukaryota > Metazoa > Echinodermata > Ophiuroidea > Amphilepidida > Ophiodermatidae > Ophioderma > Ophioderma brevispina. The sequence goes on along the minus strand of JAMKCH010022474.1, from coordinate 12,043 downwards.
ATTTTCAAAAAAATTGAGATTTTAACACGGATGCATGTAACTGGCAGTAAACCAATACTGTGAAGGATAAGCTAAAAATGTATGTTGTCTCACAAACGAAGGAATTTTGCAATTAGACTTATTATCGGGATCCCCCGATAATAATCGACTGCTGGAAACGGCCTTCCAATGTGAAATAGCCGGGGAATGGAATTAGCGCCATGTACGTGTCTCGCTCATCCATTGTTGTTTGTTTATGGTTCGGAAATCAAGTTAAGAGGTTATGTCTCGAGGTGGCCACATATTTTCATCATGGACGGACATAAAACGTGCATTTCAGCTCTGCCGTAAGTCCAATCGGGGATCAAATTCGAATTACAAAATCGCTTTAATTGATGATAAATACGATTTTTTAGATTCTCGTTCGCAGGTTATAGTTTCCTATCCTAGACAATCACCACGTAACTGTGCCAAAATATCAAATTTTGAAAATTGAGGGAGCTCTTCAAAAATGGGCCATTATTGCTTTAAGGGATACAGACGGGACCACTTCCTTTCATTTATACCATTTAAATGAAAGGCGTTATTCTTTTATTTACCAATTAAAGGGTAGTCGTCATTTACCAATTAAAGGGTCATTCATTTCAATTACCAATATTGAAAGGGCCTTCCTTCTGTACCAATGAAAGGGTCATCCTTATTTACCAATGAAAGGGTCATCTCCTTCATTTACCAATGAAAGGGTCATTCCTTCATTTACAATGAAAGGGTCATTCATTTACCAATTAACGGGTCATTCCTTATTTACCAAGTAAAGGGGTCAAATTCAATCATTACCAATTATAGGGCAGCCTCATTTACCAATTAAAGGGTCAGTCTTTTATTACAGGGGTCATTCCTTCACTTACATAAAGGGGTCATTACTTATTACAATTAATTAAAGGGTCATTCATTCATCTTCATTCAACCTAAAGGGATCGTCCTTTGGTTTACAAAATTTAAACAAATCAATTAGCTCATTTTAAAATAACATCTAAAATCCTTCATTTACATATATTTACCAATTAAGGGTCACTCATGTTCCATAAAAGGGTCATTCATAATTTACCAATTAAAGGTCATTCATTCAATACCAATTAAAGGGTCACTCCTTCAATTACCAATTAACGGGTAATTCCTTCATTGCCTAGTTAAGTCATTGCATTTACCAAGTTTCAAGGGTCATTCCTTCATTAACAATTAAGGGTAATTCATCCATTTACCAATTAAAGGGTCATTCCTTCATTATCAATTAAAGGGTTATTCCTTTGCCGATTAAAGGGTCATTATTACGAGAAGTTTAAAGGGTCATTCCATAATTATGAATTAAAGGGTCATTCCATCATTTAAAATTAAGGGCCATGCAATTGTTTACAAATAAGTCCTTAATTATAAAGAGTAAGGCCTGCGGTGGTTAAGGCACATGCTTTTGATCCGATTAAAGCCCGCGGTTTTTTTTAATTAAAAAACAACGGAACACACAATTTTGACACTTCAATTGTCAATAAATACAATTTGGACCCTTCATTGTTCATTTGACCTCTTTGATAATTGACCTCAAGGGGTCTTTGACTTTGGGGAAAAAATGAGTTGGTTGAAATTACTGTTACCGTTTGGAAATCCCAAATGCCCAAAATACAGCAGATTGTGTCCGGCCCTCCTCCCCCCCCCCCGAGTTACGTCGATTAAGTCGTATATACTTCTTAGCCGAATAGTATAACAGCTTTTAAAAAAAAAATGTTGATACAACCAGCCTTGACAACATATAAAACATCAGAATGTCTCGTAAGATCTCGCTTTTACGCGTTGTTTAAACCAATGGCAACAAACTAAAATATGATTGCTTGGCTGCAATGCCCTCCTGAAGAATTTACAGCAGCGGTCATTCGCCGGTAAATTTTTTACCGGGGGTGTGTTTTATATGATTTTGTTGTTTTGAAGGTATGTTTTTCTCTTGACTCTCTTTTCTGTCATCTCAGTAAGTCTGACCTGACTGCTGCTGCTGCAGTACGGGAGTGTCGTGAAGTTATTAATTGGGTATGAACAGCACCGGCAATCGTAGATAGATTAAATATGCGGGCCTCTTAACAGTGTGAACTGATGTGGAATAATGTTGGCACACAACAGCAGCAAGAAGAACACCAGGTGTAGTGTGTATATTTGGCATAGGTGTATGATTATTGTACTGTAAATAGTGACGCAAAACGATACCGAATTAATTTCCCACCCGGATTGGTGGTGGGTAATCGACAAGTGTAGCATAGCAAGGCAGGCTAGTCGGTGTTTTACCCAGGGCCGTCTTGGCTATATAGCATAGGTCTACTAATAATTATCTGGTTAACACAGGAGCAGTGCACAACAACTCCACAACTTTACCAATATATGATATCATTATCAATGTCATGTCAACATGGGACAGGTTCTTATCGGTAGAAAAAGAGGGTTGTGGCAATAATTAAGGGTCATTACGTGATACAAAACTTCGTAAAAGACAGGCCTAGGCTAGGCCTATAGTCAGAAGAAGCTTGTCTCAAGTGTCCAAGTAGGGATGCACCTTCTACTTCAAAGTTCAGATCGTGAAAAGATCTGCTGGGGCATTTTCTATGATGACCTCGTTCTTTTGGATTTTGTCCTCGAAAAAGCCAGAGGGTTATTAAACAAAAAAAATTGATTCTGATGCTGGCATGTTAAATGTTGTAATATGAGCAATTGCCAGTTTATGGACAAAAATAGCATGATCATGATGATAGAGGACCATAATATCTGCGTGTGTGTAACCGGCAAAAATGAGTTTAAGCATAGCTTATAGCCTAGCCTAGGGCCTGCCTAGGCCCAGCCTAGCAAGCCTAGCATCTGCTAGGCATGTAGGCCGCGGGTTATGTGGTTTTTTTCATAAGTATTTATCGCAACCTAAAAAGTGAGATTAATGATTAAACACCTGTCCTAACATGCCTAATATAAAATCACATGAAATGGCCTCGTTAGTTAGGTAGCCCCCTCCTAAGTTATGACATGGACAGAAAGACCTAGAAGGCCGAGGGCCTTTACACTTGAAAGTTCCTAAAACTGTCAGGACTGCAACAACTAACAAAGTACCACAAATGACAATAGAAAATAGCCAATTCTTTGCATTTGCAATGTTTGCTTTCGGTTTTCAGATTTCCGATGAGCAGACATGCCAACCCTCAATGGCATGCCCTGACCCTTGTCACAGCCGATTCACATTCTGAAAAAAAATTGGAAATTGGAACAATAAGAAAATATTGATAATCTGCCAACAATATGATGAAAATCGCCATCGCCAGCCACATCTGTGTTGTGATGCTGCCCTGCTATGCATGAGAAGAACGATCGATTTGGCCCGCTGGTTTGGTTAAGACCCTGGTTAAGATCACCACTTTCAAGCACTGCGTCCAAGGACGGTTCCGAATTTAAACGTGCATTGACATCGGCAGGGACAACAACATGACATCGGCCGCTGTGAATTTTATTTACGTCATTGGTTTCATTATTCCAGCATGATTTTGTTAAACATCAGAACAAAATTTTCATAGGTTTAATGTTAGAAACCAGTACATAAAACTTAATTTCGAGAAACAAAATATCCAACGAATGGAGTATTATAATAATGTTTTTTGTGATATCGGACCTACAAATAATTACAATTTTTAAAAATGGCGACCGAAACCCTGTTTGGTTCCCGTCGATTTATATAGCGCCGTAGGAGTTAATGGTAAGAACGAAAAGGGGGGGGACCAAATGAGGGTCGGAATTTTTTAAACCTGTCAGACTATAGATTTTCAATAGCTTGCAATGGTATATGTGTATACGCGTTAGTCTACAAGAGTTCGCTTCGCGCTCGCTATTAAAACAGCGAGTTTGCTGGGAATCGATATTGATGATAAGGAAATCCTGAAAATTATTATTATAATGGATATTTTACTCTAGGTCAGAACCAATATTTGTGCAAAAATATGAATTGAAAAGAGATGCAAAATGGTAGTGGGGTCAGAAGTTAAATATCTGGTTGATAAGAAAATTTGTCGGGAAGGTTATAATTCTTTTTACGGCCAAGTACATCAATAATGATGTTCCACGTTTGTGTGTGCTATGTTACATCCATTCAGTTTTTTGAGCATAGTATGCCGTTTTTGATGTACGAATGAGTCTGTTAGTTTGTGCCGATATGAGGTGTATGAGGTTTTATTAATTTCAGTCGGATGTGTCATTTTTTTTGTACTTCCGTACAGTATCTTTACGATGTAGATTTAATGATAGCTTTTGTATCCAGGCTTTTTAGGTATATTGTGACGCCTGGATTTGTAGAGAACCTTATTTCTAATTGGAAAGCAATTGTGATAAATATCTGAATTATCAATACCTTGTCATGGGGCGTCGTCGGGAAGGTTTACATCATAACGAATCCCAGTTAATAATATCGATACCGCGTTTTTAAAATTAATGTTTTAATCACCGTACGTACGAAGCATTGTTTGGTCATTAGTATGGTGTTTCAATGGCAATGATTTGTGTGTAGAATTAATAGGAAAATGGTTTGTAAGTCCAACTATAAACACACCAGAATTAATCTTGTGAGTTAATACAAACATTGTGGAAAATATTGTCAAGCAACGATGCCAGAACGGGAGAGTTATGCGTGTGGGGGCATATCAAAGTGGAAACATATCACGCTGGTAGAAAAACATGAGGAAAATTATTTATAATATGAACATCCTGAGAATGGAGAATATCGAAATTAATATCGCCAGAAATGTAGCAGTTTCTTTCAGATAAAATTTTGTGACAGCAATTTGACAAGTCACCAAAAAAAATAAGTCGGCATCAGTACGATTAGCACGGTTAAATGTGCCCATAATTATAGTCTTATTATTAGGGATCCTCCGGAAATTAGAGAAATTAGTAATAGTCTTCAACCAAAACATGGACTCAGAATGATCAATATTGTAAGAAGGATTTGTAATAAGTTTTATATCGGTGCGAGTACGATATGAAATGGATGTTGTTAGGGGATATAAAGCAACACAACCGCTCCTGCGTCCACGACGCGGAGCACTAATGAGAAACGGAATTATCTAAATCAATAAACATTTGGAAATCACTTCACAAAAACCAAGTTTCGACAATGCAATATAGAGAAGTGATGTTTAAAACTTGCTTTTTTTCGGATAACTGAATGAATAGAATTCAAAGTTTTTGTGAGGTTATGGGATTAAAAGGGAGTTATCACATTTGCCTGTATATGATGCGTTTTTATACAAACACTGATAGGTACATGTATACATACGTTGAAGTTATTCAAATTATTATCATTATAATCACAACAAACAGATCATTAAGAGAGTGGATTGAGGTTTTTAAGCTTAACATTCTATTAAGCTCAATGCTTGTCAAAATTAGAAAAGCAGGCGAAAACGAAATTCATCATCATTCCAAATCATGGTTTAAAGCAAAAATTTCGCAGGAAATTTATGACAAAACCATACAGGAATTATCATTGTATCAAATGAAATTACATCGCGATATGATTAATAAGACTTACAACATGGGGCATATATACTAATATGATGACTTTTTTTATTCTTTGAGCAAAAGTGTACTACAATTATTAATATAAATTCCCAACATACGACAAAACAAAAAAAAATTTGTCAGTAGTGAGGGCCATACCCGAGAAGGCTAAGAGCGATAATTAAATTTGAAAAAAAAAGTTAACATTGAGAAAAATTTGAACGGGAGATAATTGCCGGAGTGTATAATAGTTAAAATTCGACACGGGAGGGATAAGGAAAATAATGCAGTTATAAACAACACAAATCTCTAATTGAATATTTGGCAACGTAGTGATCACACTAATCACTAAGGTGATCTCTGGTCATAGCAGTCCTTCCGAGAACCATATAAAGACCCGATTTTAAAAGGCCATTCCAAAATCGCAAACGATTCGACGGTAATGTAACGACCGTGGTAACGAAGCAGCACGGTGCCAATACGGACCAAGATATGTTACAATTTATCCAAATCGCAAATCCCTTCCAGAGTAAATGATTGGTGTGCCGGTCGTACCTTCAGGAAATTCGGGTGCCACGCTGGGGAATAACATTTCAAATTATATTAAGAACTAGCTCAGTCTACCTGTTTTTTTTAAATCCCGCTCAGAACTCATTGGGTGCTACTGGTTAGTTTTCTCTCCATATTTTGCTCGTATTTAATTTATAGGTTTATTTTATATGTAGTTTATCGTTTGAACAATTAGCATGTATTTCTTATACTTATACCTTAATTCTGATTCTCATGAGTTTCATATTTAGATTATCCGAGATATTGGAATTAATTTTTTCAATTTGGCAAATGTATGCTCGTGCTTTACTAGTGGTGTAAGGTAGCTATTGATTTAATTACGTAATTTAACTATACGTGTTTATGATATTGTTTATACCTCGCGGTAATGTTGTATGTATTGCATAATTATTTAATTTCTATGAGGAATATAGTAATATAATAAGGTATTATGAAAAAAAAATTATAGTATTTTATGATGAATATTATGTGTATTTTTTTAAATTGTATTTGGCGATTTATGTATTCTGTTAATGTGAGAGGGGGACCTTGTGGAAAGCAGCTGCTTTATTCAAGAATTGGCTACCCTCGATAAAATATGTCGAATAAATAAATAAAGGTAGCAAACGGAAGACTGACTGAAATAGTCTTTCAACGTGCTAGTCTTTTAGTAGCCAGCCCCCTGCTGTCGCCCAATGTGTGGTGCACTTGTGCAAGGTAGTTTACCTGCGTTGTAAAAGAGAAGTGGTCGGGAGGAACCATAGTCCGGGCTCAAAAGACGACAACGGAATAAGCGTGAAAATAAAACATTGGGAAAAACTAATGTTGCGTGAAGAGTTAACTGAATCGAGTGCCCTATTCTTCATCGTTGTAGGCGGACTGTGAGTCCGGAGGACTATATCTCCTGCCACACCGGTGTAAAAGGAGATATGGTCCACCCGGAGCCATAGTCCGAGTTGCTGGGAAAGTAAACAGACTCGCTGTACGGGAAGAGTAGCGAACCCCCACAGCAACATTATATGTATGATGGTCGCTCTGCTTGTGGGCGCACCATTTTATACCCTTTCCCAAAATTCAATAGATATACCATAGCGGGGTCTACGCATTTATCCGAAGGTTCGTTTTTCCGAAGGATCGCTATTTCTAAGGTTCGTTTATCTGAAAATTCGTTATTCCGAAGGTCCATTTATCCGAAGGTTAATCATTATTCCGAAGGTTCGTTAATCCGAAGGTGCGTTAATCCGAAGGTTCGTTTATCCGAAAAAGAAATAAGGTTCGTATATCCGAAAATTAAATAAGGTTATTTTAGACTATGGGGCGTAGACCAAATAACCAACTATATAACACATTCTGTTGTCCCCATCGGGGGGCTAGGGGAAAACGAAGTGTAATTTCATAATAAAATATTAAAATCATATAACTGTCTGTTCCCGCGCATAAAACTGGTACATTTTCTTGAAAATGAATAAAATGTCACCTCAAATTCTTTTTCCCAATATCACAGACCAATGGATATGTATAGGACTTCAGGAAGGCAAACCATAACTAAAGAATACAATGGCCCGGTAGCGGAAGCCATTGTTATTAGCCAGGTCTTATAACTCCCACGATGTCGGTTTTGAGTAAAAAATACCCGTCCTCTTTCACAATAAAACTAAACATTTTACATTATAATAAAGGTCGTTGACACTAAGTATTCTTTTGAAAAACGCTGTTAAATTGGAATAGAAATAAGTTGTTAAGCAATAATTACGGATTTTATTTTGCTCAAAGGTTGTTAGGTCAACAAGTTGCCAGCAAACATTCTGTCATGATGTTTGTCCCGCTTTTCTTTTCGAATAAATGATGAAAAATATGGTCAAAGTTAATGAACACGGGCTTAAGAAGAGGATAGTATTGGTGCGTAGCATTAAAAATACTTCGTCAAAATCGGAGATGTGGTAACAGCCTGAAATTGAAATATTTTCAAACCGCGAGACAATTATAACAATGGTCCTGCATCCCACATGAAAAAGAATCTGAAGTGTTTTTCCCACCGCATACCGGGGGTCGGTAATATTGTGAATATCTTTAGCCCCATTGGTTGCCTGAAGTCTAGAAATAATCCATTGGTCACTGATATTGGGGGAAAAAAATTGAAGTGACTTTTATCATTGTGCAAGGAGAAAACGCTAGTTTTATAGGCGGGGGGGGGAACGACAGTTATGATTTAATAATTTATTATGAATTTACACTTGGTTTCACCCTAGCCCCTCGATGGGGACAACAAAACAACAGCAAGTAAGGACATGCCCATAGTCTATTTTATTCGAAAACGAAATAGTGATGGTTATACGAGTTCGTTTATTCGAAAAAAAAATTAAATAAGGTTAGTTTATCCGAAAGGAAATAGTTTCTTTAACCTTGGCGTCATTGGGCCCCATAAAAATCAAACAAGTTACGTACAATTTTTTTAAAAGTTACATGTTCACAATCCTGACAATTCCGGTCCAAGAAATTACCCGCGATTTCATTTAAAATCCACAATCACAATTCAGTCCAAAGGAAATTAGCGATTTTCAAATCTTTCCGATTTCGTCATAATTTTAAAAATGGCACGGTATAGGAGCCATGGCTTAGATGGCACATGGCAAGCTAGTCCATTCTATCCGTGAAGAGAAAGTAAATTAAAAGTGGAAGCTCGGGAGCTTCGCGATCCTGTCCGCGAGTCAGGAGGATCGATCACACAGGACTAATTTGGGGGCAAAAGATTCATCCCAGGGTCAACACACAAACGGGGGGCAGCGAAAGATCAGAAAGCGGCATCGGACGCAATGGATCCACTTTGTGCGGGTTCTCCGCCCCCCTTCTTCGCTTTTTCCCTTGTTCTTTATTTGTTCGTCTTGGGTGGGTCAACTTTGCCCCTCTTTTTTTGCCTGGGAACCGGCGAAAGATCGGAGAAAGCAACGATACTCTTTCATCCCGGTATCTTATGAATTGCATCGGGTGAGAATGCTTTCACATAGCTAGAAAATTGTTTTTAAATTTACCCTTAGGACTTCATTACAGTTGTGCAGAGCCAATTTGTTACAATTTACAGTTTACAGATACCTGTGTCCCTTAACAAATTGACGAATGACCCTTTCTTTTGGTCTTTCATGGGACCGTCTAGTTATTTTGGTGTTCACGGAAACGTCTATTAATATGCCAATTGAGAAAAATCCTCGTGTTCGGTTTTAATTCATGCTTGCAACGCGTAAAAGAAAGGTATAGTCACAACACAAACTTTGTCCTCATTTACCCTCAATGGCTTTGACTTGTATCACCCCCTTCCATTTAATGGTTGTTTTCTATATGCCAATGTTTTCAGTGAGTACACCGTTCTACACGTTGTTATTGTTAAGTTGCAGTGCATGAAGTATAGTAACTTTCTTTTTCTGAGAAAACCGAATTGAAATTTAGTGCTTTAAAGCTTGGAATTGGTTTTGTTGCCCGGGGGCCACTTGTATTCAAAGGTGGATATGATGCGTGAACATGGACTTTCAAAATGCACCCTAAACACGTATTTTCACCGATTAAAAAACAAGCTAAAACATGCCCTAAACCAGTATTTTTATCTGTTTATGATACCCTCAACAAGTACGCAGTGCATTGAATCGCAAATATACCCTTTATTATCTTGCTTTGCTTTACTTCCCAAGTTCCGATTACAATATTTTGGATGATTTTGATCCCTGCTTAATGAGATATAAAGTGACAATTTCAGGGTTAAGAAAAAACATACCCTTTTTTCCATATTTTGCTGTTTTTGACACCCTAAACGATGTACGCGCGTACAACGCCTGTTGGAAAAAATACACCCTTTTACGCGTTTTCTTGTTCACGCATCATATCCACCTTTGAATACAAGTGGCCCCCCGGGTTTTGTTGTTAATCCATGTACTTCACTTACTGAAAAGAGTATCGTGTTTTGTTAAAGACAAAAATAATCAAAAATCAGATTTTTACATGTCTGTAACAAATATAGCTATCCTAACATATCCTGCAAGTTATAAGGCTGAAAGCAACCTAATAAAGACAAAATCGGATATTTTAGTTATAACCCGGGAGCTAGCAGACAATTGTAACACATTTCAAGTACAAAAGGTTTGAGTGATTAAATATGTTGACAGCCTAACAGGAATCCCTAAAACATGATTATTAAGTGCTGCAAAAGAGTTGGCCCAGACAAAGATTGTACAGGGGTCAAATTTTTAAATTGATCCAGTCATTTTGAAAAGTACACCACTTTAAGCAAGCATTTCAGACACTTAAAACTATTCCTTATTTTAATCCTATGAGCTCCACCAATAAGTTGCACCATTTTTCAGCCAAATCGAGCAACTTTAAAAGTTGACCCCTGTACAACTAAAATTGACCCTTTTTTATTAATTTTTTTAGCTGTTTTCTTCCTTTTTTGGCATTTTGCCTTTGGAAAAATAACTTGCGCGAACTCTGTAGACTCATCCTTTACTTTTAGACTTCTTCTGCAAATTTCCAATATTGTTACTCTTTTGGGTGGACCACTGATAGTGCCTTTAAAGTTTAAGAAAGTTGCATTTGTCGTCATTTTTAAATGTGTACTCTGGTATAGGCCTGACATCCTTATAAGTACAGCTTTGTATAGTACGGTAGTATTGAATAAGAGTAGAAGTAGAATAGTATAGAGATTTATTAACGAATCTATGATACTCACTTGAATTCTGCCCATAGCTGCATGTTGTATAAATACAGATGACCAATGCAATGAAACCCGATGCGCCAATCGAACTCCAATGATTCTTTCCCATAACTGCCTGTTGCACAACTACAGATCAAATGAATGCAATGAAATCGGATGCCTCATATAACCATTTCACCATGTTGCCATATGTCATAAAATAATAGCACTTCCGATGATTATTGGAAACAATCGCGCGTAATTGCATCAAGCAAGTTTTAGTCCACGCAACAGATGTCATTGGGCGTCCATTTTGCCCTTCAAAGATACAGTAATTAGTTGCAACAGTATCGACCTCGCTTCGCAATCGTCAGCGATATCCTATATCCCTGATTCGTCAGGCGTATATTTACATCAGCCAATCACAAGTAAGTAGGTGATTACTTACAAGGGAGGTTGCGATTGGTCGTACACGTCTTTCGCCTACGCCTACTCTTACTACGCATGTCTACACAAAACTACTTTCCTGTGACGAAACAAGGACGTTGATGAGTCGTATGTGGAAACGAACGCGGGGATGCATCAGAACATGCAGAAAATAGCATATTTATCATAAAAGTGGAGAAGTGACTTGTGATATTATTGAGTTTTTTGACAAAATACAATATCATAAACATGTTTAAATAAAATCACCGTAAACTTTGCAATTTCTGTTAAACTAATATGAAACTATATCCGCTGTGCTCGTGTAACCTCCATCACAACCTCCGTAAACAATAAATAGTCACAACCTCAAGGGTTGAACTTTTATTGAAATATAAAACACAACACAGAAACAACAAATAATAAAAACAATCTGGTACCGGTGTCATGATCTACCGTGTCCGTGTGACTGAGTGTCCTACCACCCATTTGTCTATTGTGTTCTCCATTGAGTGCTGTATCCATCATTTGTTTCAGCACTGTACCCAAATGGCGTCGTCTACAAGGTTACGGTTTATTCCGTACATGTTGCTATGGTAGCTAGGACACGCTCTCAAGGGGGACACTCAGTTTCTTTACACCGGCAAACGTTTGAAAAAAAACAACAGCTTGACGCGTCCTTCTCAGCTAATGCCTGAAATTTAAGATCTAAATCTATCATTACGCAATGACATTTTTCAAAGAGTTTGTGGCTATTTGTCTGATTTATGAATACGCTTTTCCTGATACATCCCAAAAATAATTAGGTTGGGTCCCTAGAAACGGCTCCTTGGGCATCAACGAGAG
>JAMKCH010022473.1:0-28421 GCA_023653785.1 Ophioderma brevispina | reverse complement strand
TGCGTGTAAAGTAATTAAGTAAAAAAAATAGACAAAATGGACACGAATACTGAGACCCCGCGGGGAAGGGGCACTGATCTGAAATGGCGGCATAATTCTTGTCTACCCTTAACACCTTAATTCTGTTTAGTGCCCACATTTCCACCTTCTTTACCCAATTTAAAGTGCGGTCCAACAGCCTTTTCTGTGCATGTCTATGTTTGGTATAGGTGGTGTGTGTGTGTGCGCGTCTATGTTTGGTAGAATAAAGGGTAAGTGTGCGTGTTACGAAGACCAAATTTATTGAAAAAAATCAGTTTTCAAGCACCCAAGTTCGGCGCTTCACGCCGCACACCCCAACCCTAACCAAAGTTGAGTTCTCTCCAAATATAGGGCCTATTGTATTTATGACATTTAGGTCAATTAACAAAGTTTAGCGTAAGCAAGAAATTCATGACAATAGGATGGGAAATGGTTGGGCCAGTGAGTTCGCTACAGGGCCAGTAGGTTTCCTAGTTCACTGGCCCAACGGGCCAGTACAGAAAAAAAATTAAATCCACCCCTGCTCTATCTCAGCCATTTTTGCACGCTTTTTTACAAGTGAGGTGTTAAATGAAAGAGCAAGACCCAGGCAACACAATGTATATTTCGAAAACTTTCAAAGTGGTCGGACTTTGACACAATACTGATCGAAAAACATGCCGAGATACTTTTTGTGCCAGGTGTATATAGATAGCCATGAATTATGTACATAGATGAACTATTTGGTTGTAAACAATGATAAGTAATACTTGAGAACTATGGTTGAATGAAAACATATTTTTCAAAAGTAATGACATATACAAGTGATAATAATACAGATAAACAATACAATAAACAAGTATTTTGGAATGCATACATGGTGAAGGGACGAGAACACTGCTAAACTATTTTTGTGGAGAAGCAGTTGGTAACAGCATTTACTTATTTTTTTATTAAAAGATCATTGATCATAGATATCATAGTACTACTTATAAGAATTTGGCAATAAAAATGTAATGCGTTACATTATCAAGTAAAGATTCCGATTCCAGAAAAAAAAAATATAGTATTAAATTTTTAAGGGGGTTGGTGTCTTCAGACCTGAATTTTGCGATTAATTATTCCGCGTGATAACATGTTCGTCTCATATACCATATTAAGACCCTTATTGAGAAGTTTCGAAAAACGCAAAATATTGTTCTGGTTGCCATGATAACCACGTAGGGCCTGTGATATGGCTGAACGCTCGAGTAACGATAACTAAAAACAAAAAAATGAAACAGGTGTAGAAGTAATTATCGTCTGGCGTACTCATAGTCCGGGAACAATGGTGAACAATAGGGCAATCGATTCAGTTGACTCTTAACGCAACATTAGTTTCACGCTTTATTCCGTTATAGTCTATGGAGCCCCGGACTGTGGCTCCCGCCGGACTATATCTGCTTTCACACCGGTACCAAACTATGAAGCCCTATTATTAATATGGTTGTCATGGCGTAGCTAGAGGGGGCAAAGGGGCACGTGCCCCGGCGCCACCTCAGGGGGCTCTTACAATAAATTGACACTGTCACAGGCAGTGTATGCCATATAGTTCTTGTTAAACTCGAGAGCTTCCGGGGGCTTCGCCCCTGGACCCACCAGGTGTAAGTATATACATTTGCCTCTTCCATAAATAATTGAGTAAATAGAACTCTTCCGAAGGCACTCAACATGCTAAATCGAGAGCTTCCGAGGGCTCCACCCTCTGGAAACCCCGCCAGAGGCAGTATCGTTCATCTGCTTCATGATAAAGAGATAACTAAAAGAGCTCTCCGAAGGCATCAAACATCTTAAACCCACCTGCTTCCGGGGCCCGCCCATGGACCTCCGCCGCGCCAGGGTCAGTAATGTTCTCACTTTCGAGATATGAAGACATACCTTAGAGCTCTCCGAAGGCCACTTAAATATATAAAACCCGAGAGCTTCGGGGGCTTCGCCTCCTGGACCCCCCCCCCCACCAGGGCAGAATAGATCATTTGTTTCATGTAATGAGATAAAGGAGAACTCTCCGAAGGCACTCAAACATGCTAGAAACCCCACAGCTTCCGGTGGGATCCGCCCCTGGACTTCCTACAGGGCAGTATAGTTCATCCCTGCTTCGCTGAGATACCTGAGAGCTCTCCGAAGACACTCAAGCATGCTAAAAACTCGAGAGCTTCCGGGGCTCGCCCCCTGGACCCCCTAAGGGCTTTGCCTAGGGACCACATTAGTGGCCCTAAGGCGAGCCCCTGGATCTCACCTTTTTGTTGCTCATGCTAGAAGAAGCTGGAGCGCCACTTCACCATCTTACCCCCGTGTGCAACATCCACTAGCTACGCGCCACTGTGGGAACCGGTGTTAAGGAGATATAGTCCCCCTGGAGATGATAAGCTAGCCCCGGGAATGTGGTTCCTAGGACAAGGTGTCCGAGACCCCTGTCCCTAGGAACGATAGCCCTAACCGACTACAGAACCGAGCGGTCCTCCGGACCATGGCTTCTAGGGCAGTGGGTCTCACCCTGTGGACCCCATGTTCCTAGGAATAACAGGCCTTGCTTTAATGTTGCTAGTTGTTATACCCCGGACCATGTCTTCCAGGGTCATAGTCTTCACTCGAGTGGACCCCTCTCTCCTAGAAATAGTAGTCCTTACTTCAATATTAGTTTTTCTAGTTTTTATATAGTTTAATAACGCGACTATAAGTTTCTTCTATCGACTATATTCCTTTTACCACAGGAAAGTAACCATTGTCCCCGCTACACGTAGTCCGTATCAGGGGTGGCGTATGACACATATGTATGAATGAATACATATATTCATAATAGTGTGATAAAATGGTATAAAAACAGAATCTGTCGGCAACCGCCTTCGTGGTCTAGCGGTAAGGTTCTCTCTGACTAAATGTGCATGACCAGTTCGAGTCCAAGTAGAGTATGTTTTTATTTTAATTTGTTTTTTAAATTAACACAGTTTAAATTTTAGTGTTTGCGGAATTTGCGGTATGTTTGCGGATCACTATCCCTAGTTATGATTGTCCACCGGAAATATTACCACTTTTCATTGGCCTGAAGACCAACATTTCAGAGTAATAATAAGACTTTTTAAAAAAATTCAGTTCGGTGCTACATCGTACCTCATACCTCATAGGTAATTTGTCAAGTAAGCATGTGCATGAATTGACTTACTAACGCCATTGCTCTCACAAAGCTCACAAACTGTATAGCTTGTGTGCTATTTGTTTAATTTGTTGATTTTTTGTACATAATGGTGATGTTTTGTAAGATTGGAGAGTGATTTAAGTAAATGAAACCACACGCCACATCCACACAGCGCGCACAACACACCACACCCACACCATGCACCCACACAGGCACACACGCCACGCACACCACAAACAAATCACACACACGCACGCATACACTCACAACACATGCCCCTCGCACATCCTCACATACCACGTACGCACACCAGCACACCCACCCCACACACACTCCCCCACATACCAAACAACAACACAAGACAAATGCATTTAATAAATCACACAAATAGAACAGAAGAATAAATAACGCACATGCTCCGAGCCTTCGCATAGATTCAAATAATTATTGATACATGAACCCATGAGTGGGGTAGAGTTAATTAAGATTAACAATGTCACACCAGTTTTGTGAAGTCTTTTATCAATGTGGAACTTAAATGGAATTGTTTGCATTACTTTGACCAAATTTGGTCTAATATCTCTACAACATAAACCCCGTCATTGTAATTGGTGACACCCACGTACACCTACCCTAATTTTAAGTCGCCAAAATAATTCATTAGAAATATTTAATTCCGTCAATCTATCTAATAGTCGGGGGTGCTTACAAGTCAGCTTGAACACCAACGGTTATTTTGTCACTGTGTAAAGTGTGCAGACTAATTTATATGGCGATTTAAGGTAAATTTCAAATAAATAAATAATCATTTTTTTGGTAAAAGGGACGGTACAAAACTGGAAGCTGAATCATCAATAGAAATCCTCTTGAGGGGTATTTTTCACACACATTATGTGATTTCTCACAAATTTCTGGGATTCATCTTTATATATTTCTTTCACACTCCATTTTCCATTTCTGGTATTTATGTCTTTGTATTTTTAAGTGGTAGTATTATGATGTATTGTTTTTTTATATGGAATACATGAATTGGAATGGGAAATTGGAATAGTTAGTTGTAAAAAAAGAAAATTATACTGCCTATTTTCTATGCCAATTTCTGGCACTCCGTATGTGT
This sequence comes from Ophioderma brevispina, assembly GCA_023653785.1. NCBI lineage: Eukaryota > Metazoa > Echinodermata > Ophiuroidea > Amphilepidida > Ophiodermatidae > Ophioderma > Ophioderma brevispina. Next base: position 24,129 of record JAMKCH010022473.1, on the reverse strand, counting down.
GTAGGCCTATAAATTAAATCATACGTTTAGTGAACATTATACTAAACTGCAATTACACTAAACTTTTTTTAAAGGAAGCATTCTATCCCGGAAAAAATTGATTATGATATTGAGCGGCGCACTTGTTCTCATTGTGCAGTTTGGGAAATGGCTTCTGATGTAAGTTTCCATAACATAACACCCAAGTCGATTCTTTCGAATAGACTAAAGTTGAAGCTACGTACTATACGTGGTAATTAGAACGACCCCTTTTCGGGAACAGTTTCACCGAGCTTCCTTGCAAGACTCTGCAAAGGAAAGTATCTGTCGGCGAGAAGAAAATATTGCATTTTTAACGGACAGTCCTGTGCGGCAATAGCAAAATAATTCCTTAATCATGCACGTTACCGTTTTAAGTGTGATAGTGCCGTGTGGATATATGAAGACTGTCGTGTCATATTTCTACATAACTCAATATAATCAAAAAAGAAAATCGGCCAATTTAATTGGTTTATTTTTTTTATTTTTTTTAAAAAAACTGTTTTCATTGTGTTTTTATCTATTTAAATTAAATGATTAATAAATTCAAATACAAAATATAAATACCATTAAATAGGTGAATAACTGCCAATTTGCATTTTTTATATATTTTTTGTTTTTTTTCTGGATGTATTGAGATTATTTTTTCTCTGATGCCATTGACTATGTGGTAGTAACACACTTGTACACTCAAGGTCGTTATAAATAGTTACACCGCCTAAATTAAGTGTAATGTTAAAACAAATAACCTATATTTTGGCAGATCCTGGTCATTAATGTTGTACGTTTTGTGATTTTATAATGCAGTTTGTATTCGTAAGTAGGAGTAGTAGTAGTAGTAAGTAGTAGTATAGTCAGTAGTATAGTATTATTAGTAGTAGTATGGAGTAGTTAGTATTATGTAGTACCTAAATCTTTATTCTGGTCCTCAATATGTATTATTAATTATTTTGTAGCAGTAGGCAGTAGCAGCTAGTAGTAAATTACATTTTCTCACATTTATGATATTTCAGGGTAAAATAACAGATGCAGATTCAGAATGTTTTTTGAGAAATACATAGATGTAGCCTCTTCCAAGAGAAAGCCTACATCATAAATCACGTCTCGAAGCTAAAATTAGTAACATTGTATGCCAATTTGTTCCACAATCACATACTAAATTACACCCTATAACCATTCCCAACCATGCAGATTTTCTATAATTTTGACCAAATGTCCTTTTAAAAAAAATCCAAATTGTAAAACAAACGATGCTAGAAAATCCGTTTCCCCTAACAAAACATTACTTTTTAAGTTGATGGGATATATTTAATAATTCATATATAAATATTCAAACTAATTCACAAAAAGTAAATACGAACATAAACAAATTAAACAGGTATGTGTCCAATTTGCCTTTCTTATATACTCTGGAAATTTCTGGACAGGATGTACTTTTATCAATTTTAAGCATTTTCTCTGAGGTCATCGACCTATGTGGCAGTAACATCTTGTTCATCGTGAATATATTGCACTATCCGATATGTAATATGCTAAAACAAATAGATTTTAAATTTAATGTTTATTAACTACAACCCATCAGTACATCAATTTTACGTGAACAAGGAGAAGTGTTACTCTCTTAAATGCTCTCAAGGTGAGCCAACTTCAGCTTTGAGTAATGGGTTAATTTCACTACCATGTTGTTTTTTATTAGTATTATTAAAATTATTATTATTATTATTAGCCTGTGTATACAGGTTAGGGGAAATTGTCTATGTTCTGCACTAATTAAGACGTTTTCCCTCACTACTTCCAATTTGACCCTGGTACAACTGAAATTTTAACCTTTTCTTGATTTTTTTCTGTTTTTAGATTATAACTCTGACTTTTTAGGCTGTAGATAAAGAACAAACTATACCTTTTCTATGGTAAGAGACACAAATATGGTACACTTTTCAACATTATTGGGTCAATTTAAAATGTTTGACCCATGTACAACTTTGTTCCTGGGCCCCCTCTCCGTTAAGAGGCATCATTGCCGCACTAAGAATCAGGCTGGTCAGGCGTCACATATTATCACTCAAACCATTTGTACTTGAGATGTGTTACAAATGTCTGCTAGCACAGGTATATGTATTAGTAGAATGTTTAGTAGTAGTATGTATTAGTAGTAATTAGTAGTGTAGGTGTAGTATTATGATTGTAGTGGTCGTAGTAGTAGTAGTATGAGTAAGTAGTAGTAGTAGTAGTAATATAGTGTATTATCTGTAGTAGTAGTAGTAGTAGTAGTAGTAGAAGTAGTAAGTAAGTAGTATGTGTTGTAGTACGCAGTAGTATATGTTAGTAGTGGTATGTAGAAGTACGTATTTTTTTGTTTTGTTTTGTTTTTCTTCTTTAATCCTTGGTTACACATTCAGTGGAACACAATAATCCTCTATTCTTCCATGTGGCCCAGGGGCCAATACGAATAAAAACATCTAAATTACAAAGTTAAATACCTATACAGAATTACGAAAAGAAATTGTTTATCTTAATGATTTTAAAACAACAAGGAGTATAAATATAATTAAAAAATCCATATATCATATAAGGTTGCAATACACTTATAAATATACATTAATTAGAAAAATTGCAAGTAATTTAAATTATCCAATTGGATAACACAATCTAATTATTGCACAATAGAAAATAATTAACGATAAAAAAACTATCCAGCCTAGCAAATTTAATACAAAATTTAAAAATACATTAGTAGTATGAAGTAGTTAGTAGTATGTAGTAGTAGTATGTAGTTATAGTAGGCAGTAGTAGTAGTAGTATGTAGTAGCAATATGTAGTAAGTAGTATGTAGTATTATGTAGTATTAGTATGTAGTTAGTAGTAGTAGTAGGTCTTAGTCCTAATATGTAGTCGTCCCTACGAAAATGGCAAGAATATATGCAAGCATGCAGCAAGCTTGCAGCATGATTGCACAACAAGCTTGCAGCATGCTTGCTGCATGCTTGCAGCAATTAAATTTAAAAGCTTGCGCAAGCGAGTATTTTGAACATTACGCGCATGCGCAAGCTTGCAAATTGCACGCATGTGCTTGCAGGTTTGCGCGCAGGGTGCTTGCAGGATTGCGCGCAGGGTGCTTGCATGATTGCGCTCAGTGTGCTTGCAGGATTGCTCGAGGGTGGCTTGCGTTACTCAGGCTTGCGCATGCTCGTGCAGGCTAGTATTTGGAATATACGGCGCATGCGCACGCTTGCAAAGTGGTGCAAGCATGCGCACTCTTGCAATATGGTGTGATAAGATCATACCTTGCAAATTGGTGCAAGCATGCGCACGCTTGCAAAGGGTGCAAGCATGCGACAAACTTGCTGCAAGCTAGTACAATGTTGAGTATTACGAGCATGCGCAGGATTGCAGTACAACCTGCAAGCTGCTTGCACAAGCATGCCATGGTGCATGCAATGTCGCGTGCGCAGAATGCTTGCGTTAACAGGGCGGCCTGTACCCTTCCCTACGGAACCAATTACCCAAAGGAATTTTGCATAGAATCAAACCGTGTGAATGTGAAGGGTTATAAGACAACCAATGAGCAATACAAAATAAATTTTAGTATTTGGTGGTAAATTGACCTGTTTCAACTCCTTGTTTTCAAACGAAATCAATTGTCGTTTAATAGGCGGTAAGAGGTGATCGCTCCCCTCTCTCCGTAGTGCATTTGATCACTTCCCGATGCAGCTCTTCATACGTGACTTGTATGAGAGTCATTTGTAGCTTCCTCTTGAAGAATCATTTTTTATGACGTACATTGCATGTGCAGGGTAAATATTCTTAAATTCTCCCCAGATGAATACTCCTTACTTGAAATTACAACTTTTTAGGAGACACTACTTTACATTGACCTTTGCACTGTCATCAAACACTAAAATTAATACACCTACAATACCATGTATGTCACCACTCCATCCGTATCGATGTGTGTCAATACTGGTACAACGACATTTTTCCAAGAGTTTTAACAGTTCACAGTAATGGTTTTGCAGGTCCAGATGAAATTGTTGTTCGATCAGCACATAATTGGGTTAATTTAATTATTTAAAAAAAACACTTTTCTGAGGGAATTTTTGTATGCACATATACGACAAGGTGCACAAGCCATCAAGTGTCTAATACTTCTTAGTTTTTTACAAATATTCTCCGATTCTCGCCGACTGTCCATTAAGTACGGGGGAACCCTCATTTAACTTTTAACACATCTGACAGGCAATTAGCAGCAATTGTGATCTTTAATTGCGATTTTGCTGGTCAAACTACAGTCGACGGGCCGGTTTCCAATCAGGAGATCGCCGAAAATAAATTACTTCTATAAAGCCGGTTCTACCATAAAAACCCAAGCTGCTTAATGCTTGCCAGGGGGCCCGCTTTCCCCTCAGGAGATTGACAAAAAGTAATCGCTGCTAATGCTTCTTTGACTGGTGTTCCCCTTGAGAGACCATTTGCTTTTTAACTGCCAGTAGACTTTTTTTTTGTGTGGAATTTTTTGCTAGAGGGTACAACGAACCATCTGCAATTAGCAGAACGCGTTAGCTTACTACTTGCCGGGCCGGTTGTATGTCTAGACTCCAAATGCTTTGGCTTATTTACTGTCATCTGATGGAGATGCACTGACTTGTTCGGGTTAATAACTCATTTAAAAACGACAAGGCCGAATTTAATTTTTCTACATGCTATTGGTGAAAAGAAGCGTCGTTAACCCAACCCGTTTTGAGAGTCCCTTTGAAAAGCTATCAAGTTTGCTATGATTGTAACTTGCACTAATGGTGTCAAGAACTATTTATTTTACCAGCAATGATTCTATTGCACTCGGCTGCTTTCCTGTCAAACACCATTTGCTTCCGAATGCTTTCGGGGGCCGTTTTCTCCCTGAGATCGCCCAAAAATTCAATTGCTTCCTTCCATTGCCCTTGAAGACGTCCACGCATCATAACACGAATTTCCAGTAGACAGCTTTGTATCCCGCCATGCACTACCTCCCCAATGTCCTGCAGGGTTTTCTGTAAGAGCGTACATTCCGGTCAGTGCTTTTGATTGACTTTGGACCGCTTTTACTGCAGGAGACCTATTTCTTCCTATTGCATGTGAGACTAAAGAGGCTTTTTTTTTCCTGCTCATTTTCCCGCGGGCCTCAAGGCAATAGAAGCAATGATTGATTATCACTGCCCCTCTGACGTCAGGAGACACTTGCGTTGCCTTCTATTGACCCTCGGCCATTTTTTTGGGGGGGGGGGTTAAGACGTGTTAGGGTTAAGTCTGACAAAAATGACAAAAAATCTTATTTTCGCAAGTCCTAAAGAATATGGGCTGAGCTGCACTTCATGTCGGCAAAAAAAGTCATGCCGATTATTGCTGGCTAGGGCATTTTCCTCACACTGCTGTCAGTCCCCAGCGTCCAGCCCGGAGTTTATTTCTTCTCCTTTCCTGTTGCTATCGTGTGTTCGGCAGGTAGGGGCGATATACGCGCCTTTTTAAGTGTCTCACCGATCACCCATTCTGTTTATATATAAAATCCGCTTCCAGATTTTAAATTTCAAATCGGTTCATTTCCTATTATTTTCCGATTCTGATTTTTTTCTTTTACTTTTTTTGCATTATCGCATCCGCCGTTTCCGTCGACAGCCAAAAGCTGCCATAACGTAAGCAGATTGATTTAGCAAGCCACTAAATCTCGAATAGTAATTAGGAACAACATACACCTCTTGTGTACATTAATATAAATTGATTGTTTCAGTTTCGATTTATTTTCATTACCGTTGGCCATCAGTTTCGAACAATTTTAATTCAAGTTTGGCCCACTCTTTATATACTTTAATCGGTATAGCAAAAATCGTAAAAAAGGAGAATTTTTGGCCGATACCGAATCTGATAAGGTCATAACGGCTTCATTTCAGAATACCGATCTATCGGGTTATTCTCTAGCCTTGGATCATAACACGCATCCATGATTGATTTAAAATTATTTGTTTGTTGGGCAACTTGTGCTACAGTACATGTATGCGAGGTGTTGCGTAAACGGTTGTGACTTTGCACGAAATTGAGAGAAAATAATAGTATAATACCCCTAAATCAGTTTGCGGATACCTGGCAAGCTTGCATTTTTCCCCCCAAAAGCCCACCCCCCCCCAAAAAAAAATAATAAAAGGGATGAATAGTAATCAACCACAACCTTCAACATACAGTTTATTTCCGCTGAGGCTGCCAAATTCATAGGGGTGGTGGCAAAATACAAATAATTCTTTACGCGCTGTATCCACAAATCCAATCCAAGCATTAATTACTCTCAGGATATCCCAAATGGTTGCTGATAAGGGGCAGCTGGGTTAAAATGGTCCGTGTTGTACTATACGCCTTTTGCTTATGCAAAACGCACACCATTTTAATTGTAACTGCGTTTGGCTATCCGACATGAGCTTCGCACACGACTAGCTGTCAAACTTTTGCATCTTCTGTTTTTTTGCATTCAAAGGTTCAATTTTTTTCCTTCACCGAGTGGAGCTAGGAGCTAATCCTTTTCTTTGTGTATTTTACCCTTTGAATGCAAAATTTATGAAAGGTTACCGGTTACCAATTGAACTGATTCTTTGGTATCGAAGAACGAGGCCAGAGTCCCAAGTTTTCCACTGACATTTAAAAATAAATAAGGTGGGAATCAATTGTGCGTTAACGTTTAACTGTCAACCTCGACGGAGTACACAGACTGAAATTTGAATGGGCAGCGTAAGGGTTATGTTCACGTCCATTTTTTAAAAGTTCTTCTGATTTGGCACGTACGTACAGCTGCATGCACTAGCTCAGCTAGGTGCTAGCTGCCAGAAAATAATGCCCATACTGTAGTATACAGCCACATCATATGACAATGTCATAATGCCGGCTATGGCATATGGCATCATGATTAACTGCATTATCATGCCAAGTTGTAACACATAGATAGTCTTATAAAATCAACCAATGCTCATTAAAAAAATGCCTATAGAGCTACAGGCCCCGTCATGCCAAGTGCAGTTCCTACTTTCTTTAACTAGTATGAGTATCACCTCTACTATAAAGATTTTGTATTTTGTGCCACCACCCATGATCGGCAGCCTCACATGCTCAACCCACGGATTTAAAACGCATCAGTTGAACATTCATGCCATGTTGAAGGATGTGGTGCAAGAAATCTGAATGTCAGCATACCCACCTGAACTAGGTTTAATACAGTACGATACGATAGCTTTGGTAAATATGCAATGCCTGGTCAAAAATACATTCTGTGGTGTTTATTCCCGCGCATGTCATATCATGACTGAGTCTGAAACTGGACTCGACACTCGAGCACCCCGACCATCAGGGACCTGGCATTGCGATCATGTGCTGTAGTAACCCGTGTCCAGTTACTACTGCTCTAACATGTAAAATCCTTCAATGCCTTTGTCTTGTTGTACATGTTACATACTAGCTGGAACAACCTTTTTCAGCTTCACTTCAGTTCAGTCATTTCAGTGCCATTTTTCTGCAATCACTGCAAAAGCATCAACCGTCATTCAAGTAATCCAAGACTGTCTCGATTGGCTAAATCAAATCCAAACGCTAAGACAAGCATCTCTTACACAGATGTATAAGAACCCTACATCACCGACAGCTGAATTGAAAATACACACTGGAAGGAGACTGTTAAACGGCAGCCCGTAGTTAATCACTAGTCGAAGCTTGTCCATAAAATATGGAATACGTGAATGTTTACAGCTCAGCGTTTTTGGGCTGAATTTCCATCGAATTTGCTTTGAATGTGACATTGTTCCTCTAGTACGTAGTCAGTAACAGCTTGTAAGTTGTCCACACATATACCAGTCTAAAGTTGTAGTCAACTTCATGTTCAAGCTTTAAAATTTTGGCTCCTCATGCCTCATGCAGCCTCAAACAAAGATATTAAAAAACAGCTAGTGGGACAATATATGACGGCAGTTACTATTTAATCACCAAGGCCAGTGTTTACAAAGTATATTTGAAGCTATATTAATAATTGTATAATTTGAATAATAGAAGCATTTATCATCTTGCTAAATTCTACTTCAGGGTAAACAACACTGCCAACATGCCAAGCATTCAAAATATCAAAGTCCAAACTTAGCAGCTTGTCATGTTTGTGAAAATGCTTGCAGCAGCTTGCAGAAAGCAGGCATACAGTATACTTCTTGCAAAAATTCTTGCAAATGTGGGTTGCTTGCGATGTGCACGCTTGCAACACCGTATGCTTGCAAATTGCGCGCATGCTTGCAAACTTGCGCAAGCTTGCTGCAAGCTTTCTGCAAGCTTGTGCAAGCACATTGTGATGCAATGCATTTTCGTAAGGGGTAGTTAGGCCCTATGTAAGTGTATGTAGTAGGAGTAGTAGTAGCCTGGAGAGTAGTATTATGTAGTAGTAGCATGTGTGTAGTAGTAGTAGGTAGTATGTAGTAGTAGTAGTAGTATGTGGTATGTAGTAGTAGTATGTAGTAGTAGTAGTTAATTAGTATTAGTATAGTAATATGTAGTAGTAGTAGTAGTATGGTCAGTAGTAGTAGTAGTAGTATATAGTAGTAGTATTAGTAGTAGTAGTAAGTAGTATTCGTATATTATTATGTAGTATTAGTATTATGTAGTATGGAGTAGTATACAAATACTAACATGGTTGGAGGGGAAATAGTGCAATCTATTTTTCCCGAGGTACTGGCTACATGCCTATCGCCCCGAACCCGAGGTGTGAAAGGGGTTATGGCCCTGTAGCCAGTACCGAGGGAAAAATAGTTGGCCCTATTTCCCCGTGCCCATAGCATGATAATTTGGTTTTTACACCTTTTATAATATTGGTGCTATAATGGTAATTTTCAAGTGCCTTTGGAGACCATACGTTTTTTGGGGTTTGTTCGTAGTTTTTCCACTGTTTTCTGTGCATAGAACTGGACATCGATCACTCGGACCCGACCATCATGACCATGGCATGTGCGAATCATGTGCTGTAGTAACCCGTGTCCAGTTACTGGCCCTAACATGTAAAATCCTTCAATGCCCTTGTCTTGTTGTACACGTTACATACTAGCTGGAACAACCTTTCCGCTTCACTTCAGTTCAAGTCATTTTCAGTGGCCATTTTCTGCAATCACTGCAAAAATCAGCAACGTCATTCAACGTAAGGCAAGACTGTTTGATTGGCTAAAATCAGCAAAACGCTAGCAAGCAGTCTCATACACAGATGATAAGGGACCCTACATCATACGACAGATGATTGAAAATACACAGCTGGAAAGGAGATGGTACAGGCAGCCCGTAGGTTATCACATAGGCGAAGCTGGTATGAAAATAGGGAATACGTGAAGTTTACAGCTCAGCTTTTTTGTGCTGAATTTCCATCGAATTTGATTGTGAATGTGAGCATTGTTCATCCAGTAAGTAGTCAGTAACAACTTGTAAGTTGTACACACATACCAGGTCTAGTTGTAGTCAACTTCAGTTTCAAGCTTATTTTGCCTCCTCAGGTCATGCAGCCTCAAAAAAACGATATTAAAACGAACAAGCAGTGGACTAATAATATGAAGCATTTACTATTTATCACCAAGGCCAGTGTTACAAAGTATTTGTTTATATAATTAGTAATTGTATAATTTGAATAATAAGAAGCATTTATCATTTCTAAATTCTACTTAAGGGTAAACACAACACTGCACATGATGCATTCAAAAATTTACAAAGTCCAAACTTAGCAAGCTTGTTGTTTGTGAAAATGCTTGCAGAAGCTTGCGAAGCAATGCTACAGTATTTACTGCTTGCACAAAAATTGCTTGCAAACCTGTGTGGTGCTTGCGACAGGTGCACGCTTGCCCAACATAGGTGCTTGCAAATGTGCGCGCATGCTTGCAAACTTGCGCAAGCTTGCTGCAAGCTTCTGCAAGCTTGTGCAAGCCACATTTGATGCATGCATTTTCGTAAGGGGTAGTAGGCCTAGTAGTAGTAGTAGTAGAGTAGTAGTAGCCGGGATGTAGTAGTATTGTAGTGTAGATGTTGTAGGCAGTAGTAGTAGTATGTAGTAGTAGTAGTAGTATGTGGTAGTAGGAGTAGGATGTAGTAGTAGTAGTATAATGTAGTAGTAGGAGTAGTAATATGTAGGTATAGTAGTAGTAGTAGTAGTAGTCGTAGTAGTAGAGTAGTAGTAGTAGTAGTAGTAGTATAGTAGTATGTATAGTAGTATGTAGTAGTAGTGTATTATGTAGTAGTAGTAGTAGTATACAAATACTACATGGTTGGAGGGCAAATAGTGCAATCTATTTCCCGAGGGTACTGGCTACAGGGCCTACCACCCGAACCCGAAGGGTGAGGGGTGGTAGGCCGGTTGTAGCCAGTACGAGGGAAAAAATAGTTGCCACTATTCCCCGACTAGCATGTAGTGGTTGTTTTATTACACCTTTATAAATATTGTGCGATAATGGTATTTCAAAAGTGCCTTTGGAGACCATATCGTGTTTTGTAAGATTTTACCACTGTTTCTGTGCATAGAAATCGCCATCTCGTTTACGAACACGGAGGAAACAATCACCCCAACATCTCGTCCAAGTCGGCACAAATTAGCGCTTCAGCTTCCGAGAGAGAACTTCCTTTTTCCGTCTGTAGTCTGAAAAGTGTTCACAGCCTTCGGACGACAAATCGCGTGGTTATGCATCTTATTTTGTATTAGAGCAGCAATTTCGTCTCTGTCAAAGACGCTGACCGACTGCTGGCAGCGACCATTTTGTGTTGTGTTGTTAACAAACGGAGGAGGTCCTTCTTTTTAGGAGAACCATAAATACAATGCGTGACAAAATGCTAACATAGATAACTTTGCCTCTGGGTACGATGATATAGGGAAGATGTAAAAATACCGCATGGGAAATAGCTCAAATTCACTGATAGCTCAATTATCATCCATGTGTCCTGTGCAATTGACCAATGAAATGGAAGCACTTATGCCTATTATCTCATGAATATTTATAAGGTGTAATAATAGTATATGTAGAAGTAGTAGTAGTAGTAGTAGTGTAGTAGTATGTAGTAGTAGTATAGTAGTAGTAGTAGTAGTGTAGTAGTAGTAGTATAAGCTTATGTGTCGGGTTGGGGAAATTCGCCCTTCTTATGCACTAATTAATAGGTTAGGGGAAATTTCGTTTCCACTTAACGTTATCCTTTGTTTGCGCTTTATTCCGTCAAGGATAGGAATATTATTTATATAGCCTATAGGAATAATTCAAATTTCCCCCTAAGTGTCAATCTAAGGTAATTATTATATTACATAATATTTATTATAATAGTTCCAAATATTTTACCTTTTGACTTATTTGGATATAGCTGACCCCATATGTAACCGCAACAGTTTGAGGTCAAAGGTCTGCAGGAGTAATTTGAACGTATTGCAACAAAATCTACATATCATAATTGTCACTTCTACCCATATACGGTGTCCAATGATTACTGAGCAAGGGCACACTCCGACATGTAAAATGTCATCTAGGGGTAATTTTCAGTCACTGAAGGTCTATAAATCAAGGGATTTTAAGAAAATTGGAAGGAGTGGATCGAGCTTTGGAACTTCCTTCACACATGTGGGTCAAAGGGGATCTTTGGGTCATGTGGGTTAGGCGGGGGAAATAATTACGCACTACTCCAAATCAGAGTGCTGCTTCAATTATGAGCAACCAGTGGTGAGATTTCTGCGTTCTTTCATTGTTCGGGGGATGCTCTATTCACGAATGGATAGAACATTCTCCTGAAAAAATGAAATCATGCAGGAATCTCCGCCACTGAAAAGTGTGTATTACAAGCCTTTTAGGTCACCAAGTGTATTTGAAAATTAATGTCACAATTTACATAGGGGAGATCATGGAAAGAAATAAAGAAAACAAAACCTATCAATTTTATGCTTATTTGTCAGTCATATGTTGTACTCTGTTATTATTTTAGGGCTACAAATCCTATGCATGTAGTGTTTATCAAGAGTAGGTTCATTAGAATTCTTTAACATTCTTCGAACTTGGACACACATTCCTAAGGAACAAGTGTACCTAGGACATGGGCATAATTCCTAAGCAGCTGTAGTCCGTCCACTTCGGGCTTGACTTAATTCCTAACTTGGGGTCGATATTCCACCTTGGACTTGGACACTACTTTCTTAGGAAGGTAGTCCACGCAGACATGGACGCTAATCCCTAAGGAAATATAGTCCACCTCTGTCAGGGCATTAAATCCTAAGAAATGAGAGTCAGCCCAAATACAAACCTGCACAATAATCCCCAAGGACTTAGAGTCCACGTCGGAATCAGACACCGATCCCTAAAGAGTTGCAGTCCACTCCTGGCAGGGCCTTATTCCTAAAAAGACTACTAGTCTGCCTACCTTCAGACCAATGACATAATTCCTAAGGTCTATAGTCCAGGTCGGACTTGGACCCTAATCCCTAAGGAGCGATAGTCCACCCCTGACAGGGCATTAATTCCCAGTACTAGGAGTCTCTACCTTCGGACATCTGAAACAATATTTTCCTAAGGTCTATAGTCCATTTCGGAATTAGACCCTATCCCTAGGAGCGATAGTCCACCCCTGACAGGCCATTAATCGCTAGAGACTAATAGTCCCTACTTTCGGAAATGGACACTAATTCCTAAGGACTGGTAGTCCATATCGGACTTGGATATTTATTCTTAAGGCCTGATAGTCCTCTTCGGACTTTCATTCCACTTGTAGGACTAAAATTAAATATAAATAGATAAGCGATCCGTGCCTTTCGAGTCTCTTTAGTATGTTGTGTAAGGGATTCTTCGTTTTTGGTTTGCGGGGGACTATAGTTCCTAGCTTTGCACATTCCCCGGACTATTAAAACAAGAACTAGTGTCTCCGGACTATGACTACAGGGGATATATCTTCATGCCACACCGGCAACCTCCGTATTATAGCGACGGCGCCCTTACCAATTGAGCTAAACCTACCCGGTTAGTAGAGGAGCGATAGATATTATCTATAGGTGTTAGGTCCGAAAGGTAGGATTAGGATTAGGTCCTTTGGGCTTATATCATACAAGTAGGCGCAGATAAGTTTATGCAGATATTTGCAAAGTTGTGTCTTTTGTATCATTCCTGGGTAATTTTAATTGATTTGTTTGTAAAATTGTTGTTTTGGCGGAGCTGGAAACGCCACATTTATTCCGTCCATGATGACATAGTGCCACCTCATGAAAACCCTCTAACTTGACTTGCCTGAACCGACGGGTCAACATTAATTAACTCTGATCATATTTTAAATACTTGCAATTTTTTTTTTTTATCAAATGACTTTATTATGTCATTACCACAAGATCAAGCATACAGTTCAAAAATAAGTTTGCAGTTTACATAGAAAGATTTTAGCAAAATACATAGAGTTGGGTCATTTGGGCCAATTCTGTGACCGTGGAGAGCGAGCATCATTTCTCAGTGGATTTGCTTCCCATGAAGGTTAATGAACAAATGTAGACGGGGGTGCCCCTCGAGAACGTGTGGGCGGAATCCAGGAGGGGGGAAATTCATAATACAGGGTCAAAAATGAAAAATGCTTTGATTGCTTTAAAAAGTTAACCAAAGTGTTCTTCTTGTTACAAGGATTAAAAATGTATAGTTTGTACTACCATACTAGTATAGTTACGGAGTATTAAGACAAAATTCGTCAAATGTCAAAGGTCATTACCAAAGGTTAAAAATGTTTAATATTACACCGATTTCTTTAAAAATTGTCTCAAACTTTGTTAACCTTTCAACCGGGGATTGCAACAAAAGTAGACACTCTCATTTATATTTATTTATCGAGATAAATGACACCAACAAGGTCAACCCCATTGACCTCTATTGATTTTTTTTTAAACACAATCATGGCATACGCCTTTATTATATTATTTTGCTCTCCATTCATTAGATATGAAATATAATATGCAATCAATTCATTCATTCATATTCATCAGTACTCACATATCAAAATACAGCAAGACACCAAAGATAATATAAAAATCAACATTATAAATACAAAAATTGACAATTGACGATTTACCAGAGATAATAAACGGAAATTTTTGGGATAGAAACTAAACATCAAAAATGAGTACCAAGGATAACCCAAAAAGCCTCAAAAATAGTGAAGCTTATTTCCATTGGGTCCTTTCAGAAAAAGAGAGGAGGAAACCAAGCAGAACAGGCAACAGATCCAATAAATATATAAATATAAAACCCAAAAACCCAAATATTGCACAAAATGCTGAAACAAAGAAAAGCCGGCCTAATTAATACTTGATGACTGAACTCCTCTCTGCGGTTAAGGCCGATCCATCAGATGTTTTTGATGGCCTTTCTGAACTGGGCCAGATTGGTAATCTGTTTAATAGAATTTGGTAATGAATTCAGTGTTTGATGCCATGTAGAAAAAGTGTGACTAACATTACCATAATTTCTGGGAACAACAAAATAATATAGGCTATCCCTGGTACCAGAGTTATGCAAAGATTTTGTATGTCTAAAATTGAAATTTAGGTAACCCGGGGCCTTTTCATGGAATATTTGAAACCTGATTTCAATTTCATTTGGATCACTCTGTCATGCACAGACAACATACCAATTTTATTCCGCTCTGCCTGACCGATGTGTGTGCGAGGTCCCAAATACCCAAATGAACCGCACAATTTTATTTTGAATGTTTGAAGTTGTTTCTTAAGGTGTTGGGGAGAGAGGAGTACCATGAAGAAACATGCGTAATCGTATGACACATAATAAGGCAGTGCCAAAGGTTTTTACGGGTGGATCAGTTTAAGCTACCAGCTTGTCTATACAAGAACCTCAACCTTGCACCAGCCTTTTTGATGATATCTTGGGCAATTGACTCACCATTCAGTGTTAATCAAGGGTGACCCCCAAATATTTAGCAACCTTGGAGGACTTTATTGTTTGACCACCGCAGGAAACTGAAAAAGAATTCACCAAGGCTTAATGTAAGGAGGTCTTTCCTAATGTAAGGAGAGTTTGTTGTCTACAAGCACTGCCTACATGACTCAAGCTCATTACCAAGTCTGTCTGCAATGTTTCTGGATCTTTATCAGACACCAAAGGGCACTGTCATCTGCGTAAAGCAGGAGCTTGCACTCGACACTGCTGGCCATGTCATTCACGTAGCAGAGAAATAGAAGGTGGCCGGAGTATGATCCCAGAGGCACGCCACAAGAGACACCAAGGGGATCGGAATTGACCTCGTTAACATGGACAATTGTTTCCTGTACAGTCAGGTACGATAAACCTGGCAATGGAAGCGATCCCCATGGCTCGCAGTGTCGTGCAGAGAATGACATGGTCAACAGTATCAAATGCCTTCTGTAGATCAATTAGGACTAAACCGGTGTAATTACCAATGGACATTTGACTCTTGATATAGTCATTAAGGTGGATCAGGCAGGTATCAGTTGAAAATGAACTCCTGAACCCAGATTGGTACCCATACAAAATATTATTATCCCTCAAGTAGGCCTCCAAATGAGCATACACAGCTTTTTCAAGTATTTTAGATGTTACACACAAGATGCTCACTGGCCTATAATTGCCAACATCTGAACGACTATTTTTTTTGTACAAAGGTCTAACAAGAGCGAGTTTAAATTCACTTGGACTGTACTTGTTGTAATAGACACATTGATTATGTGGGTCAACTGATCTTGCAACAATACTGCCCCATCTCTAAGAAATTTCGCAGGTACTCCGTCGAGGTCAGTGCTTTTGTTGGGATTTAGAGATCGGCTCTTTAAGAATAAAATGATCAAACATGTATCATTATAATTAAGTAATTAAACCGTATGTTTAAATCTATTGTTGTTTTCATATCTGATACACTCTTTAAAGGTGCTTATTTCAATCGTCTTTGAGAACCCCCTGACCCACCCGAAGCAGCATCAACCCTGACACCAGACGAAGGGCCGTATTTTCTCATTGTTGCCCTGAAATTTAAACTTTCAAAACCATTTCTATATCAAGATACCGAAAAAAAAACACGTTAATGGTCAACCATCAGTATTAGCACAGTAGTGAATAGGGCCGCTGCAATATGCATTATCGCGTCTAGCATAAAAACGCAAACCCGTCTCCCACGGCACTTGATGGACCAGTGTGCCAAGCGTCAGGCTCTCGAATCAAGCAGAAAACACGATAGACAAAAAACAGAAAAGCACCCTTAAAATTTCCCTATCTGTATTGTTCATTCACGATCAAAACAGTATTTCCACCTATCGTAATGTTGTTTTCACATCAAAATCTGTGTGTCCAGCAAATCATACAATAGTCCAAGATTCAGGTAAAAAAGGGTGATATGAAATAATGACTAATCGCCTAACCCTGAGCTCGTGCGATAAAAAAGCAACAAGATTCGGATACCTGCCATATTTGAACTTGCTTATACATATTTCTGCCATAGAGATTATCTTATTACTCACATCATTAAATTGTGTATTACTCTTAAAGTATCCGAAAAAAAAATCTGTCACAGATAATTTTTTTTTCACCGGTTATATCAGATAATATTGTATTAACTTCAATCCATATTTTTTCTATATTTTTGCAGTAAATGAAAAAGTGTTCTACATAGTCTTTTTCGTCACACGTCTCACAGAACTCAGTATCTGCTTTGCCCATTTTATATAATAAGATTCTAGTGGAGTAAATATTGGAAAGTATTTTCCAATTCAAAGTTACCAATCTAGCTTCCTTGATTGAAACTGTTGCACTTTTCCATATATTGGTCCAATCAAAAATATAATTCGGGGAATTTTCTTTCCCAAAAACGTTCACTTATTGGTCTAACCATTATATTTGATATCGTTATATTTCTAACAACTTTGGAAGTACATTTTTGTAGGGGAAAGAAAACCGAGTTATACGTTAAACCAACTGGCTGAAGAACCTCTTGGTTCAGTTTAATCCTTGTTTTCCAGTTTCTGGGAACAGCTGATTTTAGTGCCAGATATTGAAGCATAATTCCGCCCGTTTTTTAATTATTTTATTTATCTCGGAAATTGGTAAAAATTGATCATTTTCATCATATAAGCTTGACATTCTAACGAAACCTGCTTTAATCCGATCCTTGAAAAATAGGGTATAACCAGAACATTGAACACATATATTCCATATAATTTCTTGACTCGGGTCCTCAATTTCAGTTACATTCATAACTAGTTGTGTTTTTAGCCAAACTACTATGAGGTTGCGATAACAAATTGACATATGATTAAGTTGTTCTCTACATCTTTCATTTAAATCATCATAACAGCAGTTACATCTTAGTATATCCAATTTTAATTCATTCCTTTGAAACTCGTATAAAGGTATATTTTTCCAAGTTGCTATAGATTCATTTGTTAATCGTTTAATCCATGAAACTTTCATCGAATTCAAGAAAGATGGTAGGTGGACCATTTTCAAACCTCCTACTTCATAATCACTAATAATTGTTTTTCTCTAGACTTTTTTCAGTGCTACCTCAAATAAATTTAAAGAAGGTTGTATATAATTCATTTACAATTCTATCTGGTATGTCAAACGTACTTGAGATAAAATATAATTGTGAAGCCAACAAGCTTTTAACAATGATTATTCTGCCAACAATGGTCAAATCACGTTGTTTCCATATTTTGATGATGTTTGTTATCTTATTAACTTTTGAAACCCAATTTTCTTATATTTCACTTATGGGACTTGTACTGCTGAAGCAAATACCGAGAGATTTAACAACATTATTTGGATATAGTTTCCAATTCAAGTTATATACTTTCTTTTGACTATGACTGTACGATCCAATCCACAAAGCTTCTGTCTTATCTGCATTTAGTTTCAATCCGGATAATAATGAAAAGTCGTCTAAAATATTTAATACGTCCTTTATATCCGTTTCGTTGCTGTCAAATATCGTAATATCATCTGCATATAACGATATGCGGGCTTCATTTTTTGGATAACCATCTAATGGGAGGTTAATACCTCTCATATGAGTGCATTGTCTTATTTTACATGCTAAACTTTCAATTGCAATTATGAATAACAAAGCCGATAGAGGGCATCCTTGTCTAACGCCTGTTTCTATCACGAAGAAATTGGAAACATTTCCATTTTGTATAATGCAACTTGAAGTATCTTTGTAAATTGTTTCGATCCATTTTATAAAATCACTCCCAAAATTTTGCTCTTTAATGCATTTACCAGATATTTTCGATTAATGCTATCAAATGCTTTACTAAAATCTAAAAATAGCAGAGCACCTGGGATGTTTCTCTTTTTGGTATATCTTATCATTACCTCTATTGACCTCTATTGATCTCCGAATTTTAAAAATATGTTAGACGGTGCAAAATGTTTTTGTTGCAGTCTCTGAGGAAAGATGAACAATTTGAGCCCATTTTTGAAGATATCGGAGCAATATTTAAGTTTGTTCCGATTTTTGTCTATCGTGTTCTCTTCTTGATGTGAGAGCCTGGCACTTGTACACACTGACCATCAAGTACCGTGGGAAACAAATTTGCGGTTTCAATGCTACACGCGATAATGCATTGTACAACGTCCTATTCACTACTGTGCTAATATTGATGGTTAACCACTAAAACGGTAGTTTTTTTATCTGTATCTTGAGAAAGAAATGGATTTGAAAACTAAAATTTCAGTATGACAATGAGAAAAATACGGCCTTTCATCTGATATCAAAATTGATACTACTTCCGGTTAAATCAGGGGGGTCCCAAATGCGATCGGAACAAGCACCTTTAATCTTTCGTGATGACCTTTGACATTTGACGATTTTTGTGTTATATCTCCATAACCATAAGTTGTAAGTAGTACAAACTATACCTTTTTTAATCCAGAGTCGAACACTTTGGTTACCTTTTTACAGCAGTCCAAGCATTTTTCATTTTGACCCCAGTATTATGAATTTTCCCCCTCCTGGATTCCGCCCACACTTTCACGAGGGGCAGCCCCGCTAAATTTGTTCATTAACCTTCAGAGAAGACAAATCCACTGAGAAATGATGCTCTGCTCTCCACGGTCACGGAATTGCCCCAAATAACCCAACTAATAAAGATACCCGAACTTACGAATGAGATAAATAAAGAACATTTTTACAGAAAAAAAATAAAACAAAAGAGTCAATTGTAAAGAAGGTGTAATGTTGATGGAGATACGTAATATTGATAGAGAGCCATATACAAAGAGGATAACAATGGAATAACATTCCATTTCTCGGTCCATTTATAGAGTTTATCATTACAAAATGCAATTATGTTTTTCAACCTTTTTTTCAAATTTTAACATGTTTTTAAAAATTTTAAAGTTAGTTTATGTAAACTCTCATTCATCTGGGATGGTATAGTTCGAAGAAGTAATTTGAATCAAACAACCAGAGAAATAAAGTTACGCCGAGCAACCGACGTTGCGGGTGATACCATCACCCTTCAGCTGGGTTGTGATGTTGTGGATCTTGATCTCAAAGCTTTAATTAGAGATGACGTCACGAGATGTAGATGACGTCATTCTGCGATGAAGTCTTTTTTAAAGTTCTGTCGCAGGCGTGCGATAAGTTAACCATTACACCTCCACTGCCCTCACCCAGATGACCTCCTTAACTAACTTTAACTCCACGTTCAAACCAGCGGTTTCCCGGTCCAAAACTTTTACATCTTCGAAGTCAAAATCATGTCCACTAGCTTTACGGTGTGCGTAAACTGCCGATTCAGCTGGTCCCGAACTGGAGCGACAATGCTGTTGGAGACTTTTCTTTAGTGGTTGTTAAAATAAAGCTTCTTATTTATACACCTGCTTAGATATATGAAATATTTAGCATGTAATATTACAAAATTGTAGCACTGATTGATACAATTGAACATACCAAAACAAATGTCCTTAAATGTTAAGACACACCTATTTTGCAAAAGAATTCGATTTATATCATGCCAGAAAGTAGTAGTACTCATGCATTCCCAAAATAAATGCACAATACTTTCTGGGGAACCCTTACAGAGAGTACACAAGTTCGATGGAACAAAGAGAAAATCGTTTGTTTACCATCAAAAATCGGTTAAGAAATTTATATTGAAAATACCTTATTTTAGTAGAAGGTGAATTGCAGAATGAATTTAAATAAATATTGCTCCAATCTAATAAGTTAGAGTCGTTAAATTCAGTAGACCATATGGCTACACGGCTGATGGAATTTTAAACATCTTTTTTTTTAACACAAAGAGAATGAATAAATTTGCAGATTTTACGTAGTTTGGTCATTTCGTTCGGTCAATTCAACTTGGAAACAGACATAATCCTTTACATTGTGCATGATCAACTGCCATTTCAGACATATAGAATTGAACTAACCACTGAAAAATAATTCATAAAGTTAATATTTAAATGGTATCTGTCAGTGAATTATACCTTTATTAAACCATTTGGTTTTAATATGCGACTTATTCCAAAGGATTTGGTTTAAGAGGGGGTCTACGTTAATTTACACCGACCTTCGACTGCATTTTTTTTACTTTACCAATATATTACTTATGCATGTCGTTTATCATATTGTAGACCATGTTGAAAAGTTTTGAAAAATTTGAATTATTTTGATCTTGTTGCCATGGGAACTGAACAAGGCCTCTGATTGGCTAAACACGTGAACTAACGTAACTGCTTACCGGTAACTTGCATTTACACCATACTTGGGGAGAAGGTGCATGGGCATAGTGCGCAGAAAACCATGAAGCCGGATTTTTGATATGGTTGCTATGGCAACCAGGAGCTGACCAATTAGGAAACTTTATGCCATAATTCAAAATTGAATCCCAAATTCAAAAATCCGGCTTCATGGTTTTATAGTCCTTTGGATGTTTGATATCTGTGCCAAAGGACATCGCCGGATAAGGAATGAATGACGCCCTCTATAGTTTTCATGAGAACGGATGAACTTGAAACGTTTTGCATAATAAAGCGACATACTCAAAGTTTAACTTTTGCAGGGTTTCAAAAAATCCCACTTTACATAAATTCCCCAAAAGTCGGTTTTATGTAAATTTATAATACAGGCTTCAATGGACAATTAAAATTTCCATATTTGAAGCCTTTCCACCCCAAGAACCACAATGCCGCGTTGCAAGGATGTACGCTATATTATTTAGCCACATATATGTGAGTGGCGTTCTGGTTCTTGGGGTGGAAAGACCTCATTTTTGCAATTTTGTTTTCTGGGGGGCCGGAACACTAAATGGAATTGCCCAAAACAACAACGAACTTTTTACATACAAACCATACCATATCGCTATATGGCAAGGCATGCTAATACCAAGGGCTCTGTTCAGTAGCCTTGGATGAGCACATGTTAACATCAGCTGACCGTGCACGTCCTGGGTATCATAAATCATACTAAAATACAGGGGATATATTTGCGCAATACAGTGGTGAATGAAAGCTATTGAACTGCGCCGGCGGGGAATTGTAATTTTATTAGCTCATAGTGTAGTTAACTTGCTCAAGATATAAACAGTGCGGTCATGGGCCATTCATTGTGTTGTATAATAGGTCTGCTTGGTGTGAAGACGGTTATCCAAATCTTAGCAGCATAAGCTATATAGGTACAATGTATTTGGGTATTGTTATAAAGGGCTGCCTCATGTAGCCTCTTTGTAGCGTATGAAGGACAAATGTCTATATATAGGCATCATTTACAAGCTCCATGACAAAGGGCAGCTATGCAACATCTTCCTGTTTCTTCATATAAGTAATCAATGGTCATTGAAATGGAGGCATGCTCTAAGCTTTGCTTTTTCGGAGAGCATGCCCCTGAAGTTTCTCAGACTTTTCTCATTTTTTCTTGATACAAGTGTATTTTGGGGATAAAAAACACCTTGCGTACATGATAAAGTAGTTGCCAAAGACCAACTAAAAATTGATGGTGAAATATAACTATTATGATTATAGATGGCCTCCTTCTCTCCTTATCCGGCGATGTCCTTTCATGTTAATACAACCTTTCGTTTTTGAATTACGTTCGTTCCCGTTTCATAAAATCCTGATTTTCACCATTTGAGATATTGAGCGAAACGTAAAAATAAATAAAAATAATAATTGCAAACAATTATTAATTTGTCCCAAATCTTGGAAATAATTCTTCATTTATTTTAAAATATAAATTATTACATTTGTTGAGTGCATTTTGGTGCAAATAGGGGATGATCTAATGGGTTAAATTATTTTTTTTAATAATTGTCTTAAATATCACTGGGTGAGTGATAATAAGGAAATACATAAGAAATGCTGTCGAGCTGAAATTTTCGAGTTGGTTTGATGCCTGATGAATTTATGTAATATTTTAATAAATTAATTTTGAAAAAAGCTTGTAAAGTGATCATAATAATTAAAAATTATATTTGCTTAAAAATCACAGGGTGAGCACTATTTACATATACAAATGTATACACAAAAAAATCTATAAATATTCATTCATCCCAAGGACAATCAAAGATTGGAATGCCCTACCAGAGGCAATAGCTAACATCAAAACAGCAATAAGTAGCCAACAGCAAGCTCAAGAAAAACAACTAGACTAATCACCATCAATTGCGCACACCTTATCCTGCTTGGTTTATTCCACCTGGGACGTTAAGCAGTACCACAGACAAGACAAGACAAGACAAGATATCTATATTAATCCAAAGCACATTATCAGATGAATTAGATAATTTTCTTTGGACGTACAACACTAAATTGGATATAATTTAGTCAATACCACCTGCAATATGAGTCTTATTATCATTATTATTAAGATGCATTTAGTGATCCTGGTACCTCATTTTTGGTTTATTTACTGTTCACTAGATATCTCCGAAAAAGTTTATTTCCAAATTTCATTTGATTCTGACAGTTCATTTTGATGTTACGAGCAAATGTTTGTTTCACGCTGCCCCATAGGTCACACGTACAATACTTAGGCAACGGTTCAGATCATATAAAAATTCAACTTTTTAAGGTAAGTCGGGGGACGAGGCTGTAGATCACAAAATACCCCTTTAACACTATGACTGATAGCCGGTGAGGTGATAGGTGAGGGCGAGTTAGTTAGTTAGTATCATTAACATTATTAGCAGTGTCGTTTGTATCACCAGAATGATTACCATCGCTATCATGAGGTTGATTTGATGACGAACAAGCTTCCCATTAAAATTATAGGTACCTCCACCATTGTCTTAAAGATGCATTTCGTGATTCCAGCACCTAATACAAAATTGTGAATTTCTTACAGATACGACCGAATTTGCACGTAAGATTAGGTATACATGGATCACTAGTAATGTTACTAATTACTAATAGATTACTAACGGTTCAATTCAGATGATATAAAAATCTCAACTTTTTTTAGGTAAGTCCGGGGGACGAGGCTGTGGATCACGGAATGCCCCTTTAAGCGGCTCCTGAAAACAAACTTATTTCCTGATGCTTTAAATTTTGTTAACTTTGGATTTATTAGTTTCCCTTATTATGCTGTATGTCATGTTGGATATTAATTTTGTATTTTGATGTGTGTTCCGATCGTTTTTGGGACCCCCTGATTTTTCCTTAATTTGAGCCCTCAAATCCATTTCATTCCCAAGATACAAGCGAAAAACCACAGTATCTATGGTTAACCATCAATATTAGCATAGTATTGAATATGGCTTTGCAATATGCATTATGCTTCTACAATCAAGACCGCAAGTTTGTTTCCCACGGTACTTGATGGGGCGTATGTGCAAGTACCAGGGCTTAACCCTCGTCTACCTGAGCCATTTTTTGTAACAAAACTCCCGAAGGGGGTAGTTACCACCCCCTGTGATTTTCGTTACTGAACACCCGATTCCTGTAAATTTGGTACCAAAGGATAGCTTAGAGTTTCTTCTTTCCATTGGTACCAAAATAAGTACTAACATCCCCATTATGACGTAACCATGACGTCATATGTTGAGGAAAGTCCGAAAATACGGAATATAGGGTGGAAAATTGATATTTCGCAATTTTAGCGACTCAAACACCTTATTATAGC